>JBBUKS010496020.1:0-14784 GCA_038050645.1 Hedychium gardnerianum
AATGGAAAATAGATTTAAAAGTGTAGGACCGTTGAGAACGAAAGGGGGGGGGGGGGTGAATCTCGTCACTTAAAAAAAATTCTTTTCTTTTAAAAATTTATCAAAAAATGAGTACGCAGCGGAATAAAAATAAGGAAAAATAAAATAATGAATGCACTTGGGTTTTTACTTGGTTCGGAACCCAGTCGACTCATACTCCAAGACCCTATGATCTCTTGGACCGTATCCATTGGGCAATTCACTAAATATCTCCTCCGAATAACTTTCGAAGAAGAGTTCAGTTACAGAGATGAAATAGAGAGTGTAACAAAAGTCCTTTCTAATGTAATGAATAAAACCAAAGTTACCAACACGAAGTAAAAAAGGCAGCTTGAGCTCGGTGTGTTGGAAATGACTTTGGAGTTTGGATTGCACAACATTAGACTTGAGAGTCAGAATTTGATTGCTTAGAATTGATACCCAGTCTTTGTCCTCGAAGCTCTTTTTATAGCCGAGCCAGCAGTCGATCATATCCCACTAATCCGGTTGACTTTCTAAAATCGCAAGTGATCCATCGACTGATTAGTCCGATCCATCGACGGAACCCTAATGAATCTACTTGGGTTTGCGGCCAACTTTATGATCTTATCCGTCGCGAAATCAGCTTGATTTGTCGACTAAACCACTTTATCCATCGACTGAACCCAAGCTTCCTTTCTGACTGATCTGGCTGATCAGTCCAATTTTCGTGAAATTTGCTGATCCATTGACGGAACAAACCTATCCGTCGACGAAACCCTTTTACCTTTTGTGCTCTGAGCCAATCTGATCCAATCTTGGACAAACCTCTGATCCGTCGACTAATTATCTTGATCCGTCGATGGAACCAGTTTTTCCTAAGGATCCGTCGATGAAACCATCCTATCCGTCGACGGAACCACTCAGTTCCTGCAAGATAGTGTTAACACATATATATAATATTTATCCTACAAAACAGACTTAGTACAGATATATTTATGCATGAAATGTGTGTCTAAGATCAAGTCTGAACTTGATTTGAATCTTAGTCTAATCTAAGCTTTGATATCCAAGTTGGTTCAAAACCTGATTAGCGCCTAAGTCCCGATTGGGATACGTCAAGTATAGTAATACAAATCGAAAACTTAGTTTCGATTATACTTGCTTGGAGTTCACTCCTCCTAGACTTTTCACTACCTAAGGTTCACTCTCTTAGGATTTTTCTCTTGCTTGGAGTTCATTTCTCGAGGACTTTTCACTACATAAGGTTCACTCCCTTAGGATTTTTCTCTTGTTTGGAGTTCACTCATCCAAGACTTTTCACTACCTAAGGTTCATTCCCTTAGGATTTTTCTCTTGCTTTGAGTTCACTCCTCCAAAACTTCTCACCACCTATGGTTCACTCCCTTAGGGTTTTTCTCTTGCCAAGCATCTGGTCAACCTTGACCTACTTGAACTTCTCACTTGCCTAGGTCAACCTTAACCAAGTCTCCATTAAACATATTCTCAAACAAACATCAAAACCCTTGAAGTAGATTACACCAACAAAAAGTACTCTTGTATTCTTCATGAGCCCGCACCATCAAATCCTCGTCACTCCATCCGCTTGGTTGATCATTATACCATTTATTGTATATTTCATTATATCTATGCATGATCTTTTTCACCAAAGCCCAATGTGATTTTGCTTTATCTGCAATTCTCTTTTAGCTCCCTTATCTTGATTGGTATTGTAGTATGCCACCACCCATTTCTAAAAAGACTCACTCTTCTAAGTATTACCAACTACTGAATTTTCGCTCATGATTGTGTAGGGTGTTGTAATGAGTTTATAATTTACTACTGTCCACACTGTTCGCTTGTTATGATCTCTATCCGAATTCATTGCCCGTCTCGATTGTTTGATCGAGAATAATATATATTGTCAAGCCCTATTTCAGGTGAGAATGAAGGAAATTGTGAATCAGGGACTGCATGAGATATTTTTATACCTTTATCACTATCACTTGCATCAACACTAGCTCTTCTCGATTCATTTGATTGAATCTACGATGATTAAAGTGGATTAATTCCATGAGATGGAGCTTGCATGAAATATTGGCTACTCTGCTAATATTCCAAAGGACATGTATAAAATAGAGCTCGAGGGTCGTCACTTAATTGTATTTGGATAGCTTTAGAAATTATGATAATACGGTGGTGGGTATGGAAAAGGTTGAAAATTATGTGGATGTTGGGTGGAAAATAAAATTTGAGGATTGACGAGATTAGGACAAACTCGAGAATTTTTTTCATTTGAATGTTCGTCGATATTTGGAGAGTTGAACAAATCCCTAAAATAATGATCAAAATTTTTATTCATTTCTCTCTAAATTTTTGGTATGCAATGGTTTTTTTGTGGTGAAAGATGGATGAAAAAAAATGATATATATATATATAGGATCGAAGAAGCGCTAGAGAGGGGGTGAATAGCACATGTCATTTTTTTCACTTTTTTGGAGAGTAAGAGTTAAAGCAGCGGAAACGGAAAAGAAATAAAGACAAGGCTAACACATTTCTTTTTACTTGGTTCACAGCCCGACGACGGCTAGTCCAAGGCTCACGACCTTTGATCACTTTCGTTGGACAATCCACTAATAGCTTGATAAGTACAAAAGAACTCGAATACAAAGTAAATACAAATACTAATGTTACCGACAACTTAAATGAGTAGTGGCTTTGGTGTTGGTTGTCAGAGCAGCGTTTCAGCGTCGTAGCGAGCTTTTTAGAGTAGAATGTGAGTATGAAAGTCGTAGGGAATGGTGTACTGAGGTTGATGGTCGAGCCTTCTTTTATTGACTTATCTAGGTGCCTGAATCCATTCCAAGCACCTCAATTGAAGCCTATCTAATCTCCTTTCATCGCTGCTTATCCACATCCAAGCGCTTGGATCTCTTCTAGGTGCCTCAAGCGTGACATAGCGTTGATTGAATGAAACTTCGTCACTCAAAGTTTATCCCATCCTAGGCACTTGGATCCCTTCTAGGCGCATCGATTCTAGGCGCCTGGATCCCTTTCAGGCGCCTAGATCCCAGGCACTTGGATCTCTTCTAGGCGCTTGGATCACCTTGGTCCAGAACACTTATATCTGCATCACAGAGTTAGCACAATAAATATATAATATTAAGCACAAAATAGTTTGACAGTCTTTGGACTATCTGATCTTAACTTTTAAGTTTCCGGTGAAACCCTAGGTCAAATCGACGTCTATTGTTCCCTCTCAGGGAACGTGTCCTCACCTACTCCTCTCAGGAGAGTTTACCTATTTTTCAAACATCCAGACCTCCAGACATATTTGAAATTTTGCTCAACATCACATCTTGACCTTTAGGACTTCCCTCTAGACATCCGATCCTCGACCCGCCTAGACTTCTGCTTGGTGTCCTCGACCCCTAGGGCTTCTCTCCTAATGTCCTCGACCCCTAGGACTTTCTATCCGACATCCTCGATCTGCCAAGACTTCTGCCCAGTCCACTTGACTATGACTTCCTTGCCCAGTCCACTCAACTAAGACTTCTTTACCCAGTCCATTCGACTAAGACTTCTTTGCCCAGTCCACTCGATCAAGACTTTTTTGCCTAGCCTCAACTAGGACTTTCCTGCACATTTAGTCAAGCTCATTAGAACAATAATAAGTCTTAACTTTGAACTTTTGCCAACATCAAAATCAGGTTCGATTATCTGATGCTCCCAACACTAATATTTAACATAATATTAGGTGATGACACTTAAATTAAAGATCTAGGTATTTTCACTATTTTATCTTCTTATCTATACTTGTCATGATTTGCATGCTATGAAAATTGTCATGTCATCACATATATGTTTACTTGTGATACATATGACCATGGACATATGTTATACATGATTCTCTTGTGAAAAGTAGAAAATTGTCATGCCATGACATGAATGCATCATTAAAATATGAAATCTTCTTTTGAAAATTATGCATTTCATATATGTCATGTTCATTTACATGCATTGATTTAATTCCTGCAATTGAAGACAAATGATATTATTTGATATTTTAGGTAGAATGGTCAAATTAGTAATGTCTCGATAGAGATGTGTGATCCTATAAAAAACTACTTTACATCTTATAAGAACCATATGATAACTTGTATGTGTATTGAGACACATTAGATACTAGTGAGATATTAGGATTATAAGTTGAGCTCAAGGTGTTGCATGGTGCATCTAAATGAGCTAAGTATCACCAAATCATATAGATTTTACATGGATCAATTATGAGAAAAACTAATATATAAGTCATGTACATTTAGCTCATAGATTATAGTTGAAAATTATTTTAAAAAATATTTTTTAAATTATTTTAGAAAACCTTGATGAACTTTATTTGTTGATAGAAATCATCAATGATAATGTCGGTACAAAATTAGAGTGAAACATTAAAGGTTTCAATAATTTCTAACTTTGTGTGATTCTTTCAAAATAATAGGTATTTTTTTAGAAAACTATTTTTCCCTGATAGTCTTTGACATAAGCAATGTTTGTATGAATGTTCATGATTTTTCAAAAATCATAGAATTATTTATGTATTTCTGAATTTTAGACTAAAAATTATCAAAGACAGTCAACTGTAACAAAAATAACACTTGATTGATTGTGTTATCAGTTGACTATTATTTAGGATTTTGACTAAATTAGATTGTTTTAGTTGTTTAAACTTACTCTTGGGTATTTTAGTTATCCCTAATCCTTTGACATACTTGGATAAATATTCAAAGGGGAAAAATTTAGTGAACATAAAGAGGGGAGCTAAAAGGGAGGAGAATAAGGAATTGAGGGGAGGTTAAGATTCATGGTTGAACTTTTAACCTCATGACATAGAATTTGAAACTTCCTAAAGGTTTAGAAACTCCAAAATATTGTTGGTGTAATAATTAAGGAACCATGCTTTGAGGGGGAGGTCCACCTTAAAGACATGAGAAATGATTTAGGAAGAGGAAATGGATTTCCTTAAAAGGAGAGGGCTTTCTTATAATAAACAATGAAATTAGAAGAGATTTTTTCATGTATGTCAAAGGGGAAAATGAAGGATTTAAGTTAGGAAACCTTCATTTATGCTTTGACATAAAAAGTGAGAAGTTGAACTAATGGCTAGTCTAATTTAAACATATTATCAAACATCAAAAAGGGGATATTGTTGGTATAATCGACCTCTAGTCAAAGTTTGAGTTGGCTCGAGTTGAGTTTCGATGTTTGATTAATATATTTTTTTGGTTGAGCGAAATGTCAAGCAGGTCAAGGTTGATCAAATACTTGATAATTGATCCATATGTTTGATGATAGAGCAAGATGTCAAGTGAAAGGAGAGTTTATTAGAGAAGAAGATTATTAGTACAATAAACTTCGGGTCAAGGTTGACTAAGATTGGTTTAGGTGTTGATGTTTCAACGAAAAGTCAAGTCAAGGTTGACTAGATACTTGATGATAGAGAAGTCCAAGTGAGTCACAGTTGATCGAACACTTAGCCATTGAAAGTTCAATAGGGAGTTGACAAGGGAGAAGTCCAAGTAGGTCAAGATTGACCGACAATTGACTTGAGAAGTGGAATTTAAGTGGATCATGGAGAATCAGACACTTGACATAAGATGTGAAGTCCAAGTGGATCAAGATTGATCATACACTTGGCAATGATGGAAGTCCCAACATGTTATGAAGGATCGAATGTTAGACATGTCGGTGAAGTCCTAACAGGGAATAGAGGATTGGATGTTAGACATGTGGATTGAAATCCTCACAAAGGACTGAATCTTAGGCATGAGACGGGAAGCCCAAATAGTTTAAGGAGAATCAGATGTTTGGTAATGATGAAGTCCTAACACGCCAATGTTAACCAGATGTTAGGCATGAGATGAGAAGTCCAAACATGTCAAGGAGGATCAAATGTTTGGCAATGGTGAAGTTCTAGCAGATCAATATTGATTGAATGCTAGTCAAGTGAAGTCCTGACAGGTCAAGGTTGATCGGATGCTAGGTAAAGGAAGTTTGGATAGGTTGAGATAAATCGGATGCTAAGTTAAGTGAGAATTCAACTTTAGTAAGACTGAAATAAAGTATTAATCAACTGATATGGAATAGAAAATGATTGTTGAACCCCTAAACCATGAATTCGGAGTTTAAGGGAGTTTGAGGGGTTTAAGGAGGTTTACTGTGTGAACAATCGACTAATGGGAATGATCAATTGATTGATGCATCAACCGAGTGAGGAATTCAATTGATGACACTTTTGGAGCGAACATACAATTTTAAACTCGATTGTTCTGCAATAGCTGACTGTTAGGTGAATATCAATCAACTGATAACCTGGATGTGTAGGATCAGTGTGAGTCGATAGAGGAGAGGGGGTGAATATCGACCTTATCTTTTTCATGATTTTGTTGTTTGTTCTTTCTATCAAACTTAGTTGCAGCAGAATAATAAATAACTAAAAGAAAGAACACTCATGGAATTTACTTAATTCCCAACCACCACCCCCCCAGGGTCAGTACGTCCAAGGCATAATCACGGGAGGCGCCCGTCCACTAATGGTCTCCTTTCCGAAACTTTTTCAGAGGCGGAAAAACCTATCTTAAAGATTAACAAGGATAAAGAATATAAGATTAAAACAAAGCTTGGAATAAGAAACACAAACAAATTGACGAGCCGATCTGGAAGTCCTGAGCGCAGTGCACCCCTCTTGAAACTTCCCTTGTCGTAAAGCTTCAAGTACGTTTTCTTCGAGAACAGAGTAGTAGAGTCGTGGAGAATTCATTCTTTGAATTCTCTAGTCGAGGTTGCTTATAAGGAGACTTTTCGGGCACCTAGACCATCCCCGAGTGCCTGGATTTTGGCCTCATCCGATCTGAATCAGTCACACCTTATCCTGACTTAATCATATCTTGGTTCGAGTGCCTAAAACCTTTTTGGACGCTTGGACCCGTCGAGGCGCTGGAACTTATTCGGGGTGCTCGAACCACCTGGGCGCCCGGAGCTGTCCGAGGCACTCAGACTATCGGGCCGCTTGGAGCAATCCATGTGGCTGCATCTGGTTTACGTCTGTTTGCTCTCCCAATCTTGCTTCCAACTCCAAGTTCATGCAAAACAAGGATACACATACAAACAAGCAACCTAACATAATCTTGTAAGTCTACCTGACCTACTAGGCTTCACTCTTGCTTGGAGTTCACTCCTCCAAGACTTCTACCTAGAAATTACTTCCCTAGGATTTTCACTTTTGCCAAACATCTGATCACCTTGACCTATTTGGACTTATAGTCTATCAGTCATCCGGTCACCCTTGACCTGCGTAAACTTACCGCTTAGCAGACATCCTGTCATGTTTGACCTGCCTGCACCAAGCATTTGATTATCTTGACCTGCTTGAACTTTTCTCATGTCTAACATCTAGTTCTCTTTAACCTGCTAGAACTTTCCTTGCTAGTCACTCGGTCAACCTTTGACCTGATTAGACTTCTACCTAACATCCAGTTCTCACTAACCTGCTAGGTCTTTCCCTTGCTAGTCATCCGGTCAACCTTGACCTGACTAGACGTCACTTTACTAGTCATTCGGTCATCCGGTCAATCTTAACCTGACTAGACTTTACTTTTCTAGTCATTCGATCATCTTTAACCTGACTAGACTTCACTTTTCTAGTCATCCAGTCAACTTTTGACTTGACTAGATTTTTCTCTTTCAAACATCAAGTCCTGTTTGGATTAACCCTTGATCAAATTGACCTGACATAGGTATATTGTCAAATATCGAAATCCTAGAGGTTGATTGCACCAACAAAATGTTCATTTGGAAGAAGTCGTTGAGTGGTCAAAGCTCGACAATATTCAAATTCTAGTAGAGCAATCGACTGATGGGAGCTAGTAGTCAATTGTTAGAAAGTTTTCAGCCCCGACTTGAAGCCTTTAAAGGAAGGTTTCAAGGATGATTTCGAAAGTCAATTCTTAGAGGTTTTGAGGGAAAGTGTTGTTGCATTTCATACCTTCAAAAGACAATCTTAAGCAACCAAACGCAATCAAAGCAAAGATTCATTGTTGTAAAATTGTTTCATTTGCTTTATTATTATTTGCTATTGTATCTTTATTTTCTTGTTTATGTTGCTTGTAAGAATAGGTTTGTAAGATGTTTCTTCTCCTTTGGAAGATATTCGAGTAGGATAAAGTATAGTGGTGCTATTGCTAACACGTCAGGCCATGTTGTAAGAATCGAGAGTTTAGAACCATGTAAAGATTGATTTATTATACTTATATTTTATTTCTGTATTTATTTTGTATTTTTTTGTTGTGCATTAACATCTTATAAATGAGCACATGATTTTAACAAAAATGAAATAAAATGAATCGCTATTCACCTCTCATCCCCCTCTAGTGACGTCATCGGTCCAACAAGATCTTCTTCGTGGATAATCATAGGAAGACATATCTCTATTTATTCATAAATTTTAAATTTTAAAGTACATTTACATTAAAAGTTTTAAAGCACTTATTTGTGTTCATAAATTTAAGTTGTTATCAAATATAATTATATCGAACATACCACCAAATTGTCTTGCAAGTGTTATCAAATTGTATTTAGATTTTATTAGGTGATACTAAATTATATCATAGGTACCATTAAATTATATTACAAGTACTATAAAATTATACTAGCAAATTAAGTCTAATTACCTTATAGGAAGTATGAATGGTAAGGTCATAAATTTCACAAATATCTTCAAAATGAGTCCAAAAGTAAAACTTAGAGACAGTCGACACCAACCACAAATTAATTGGCTCCACACATTTATTCTTGTCGCATCAATTAAGAATTCTGTATTCTTTCCACTTGGTCAAGATAACGCTATTTATTTATTTATTGCAATGAATAAAAATAAAGAATAAACACAGTAAAATATTACACACAAGAAAAAAATAATAAAAAATCCATTCGAACCAGTCACGCAACCGGGAGGAGGAGCCTCCGACCACCTTCTTGATGCCTTTTACGGCGGCGTCATGCCAGAGGTACCCGAACAGGTTATTCCGGTTGTAGGAAATAGGTGTCTTCTTCTTCACTTCCGCCGTCGCCGCTTTGTTCGCGGCGTAGTACATCTCATGCGGCGTCGGCGCGCTCGCCTTCTTAGCGTTGAAGGAGGAGGATAAGGTGTGGCAGCGCAGAGAATCCTCGCTCCCCCCTCGTGGTGATGCGTCCTTCCGACGCGCTCCGGAAGAGGAACAAGTCCTTCGGCTTCCACTTTTTTCTGCCGGCGAACTTGCACAGGACAGAACAGGTCACCGTGGACTTCTCTCTCATCGGAGAGTGCGACCTCGTCACTCTCCTCCTTGGGGGCGAAGGGGACACGGCCCTCTCTCGTCCTCTCTCTCTCTTGATCACGTCCAAGGGACGGGTCATTCCGCCCTCGAAGAGCTCGTCTGCGGAGGCGAGCGCCGGCGATTGTGTCTCACTCTCTGTCTGCATGTGGAAGGAGAAGTCGAAGTCCGTCGACGACTCCTGACAGCTCAGTGGCTCCTTCTCCTCGTTCCACTCGTCGTAGAGGGCGGCGATCCGCGAGGCGCTGCTGGGTGTGCTCGTGTAGAAGTAGTGGCTCCCGGGATCGCCGAACGGGTTCGGACTCGCCGGAAAAGTCACATTCATCATCTTCGTCTTCGTCTTCCTCCTCTTCTTGTTGTTGTTCTTGAATTGAGTGGAAACAAAATTTAGAAGGATATAAATTACTTTGGAGGAATTTAAAATTATGTGATGCACAAGGTTTTGGTAGTTGATTAATGGCGAGGTCGCCATCTTGAATTCTTGATCAAGGAGGGCGGAATTTGAGGTGGCCATGACTAGTTTCAGCTTCTTTTTTTTTTTAAGACTCCATGTTTAACTGAGTTCAATGGATACATTATTTTTTTTATTTGTTTTTTTTAATTTCTTTAATTTGAATATTATAACTTAAACTTTAAATATTAAAAATAAAACTTAAATTTTAAAACTTAAACTTCAAAATATATATAAACAGAGTTTTGATATCCAATACATCTTATTCTACACACTCCGTGCATATCTAAAAAAAATTAAAAAATTTTGATTTAAAATTTTTTATGTGATTAATACTATAATCCAATCTCTAAATCCTAAAGGCAAAGTTTTACTGGCATAATCAGTTGTTTAAAATAAAAAATTAATTAATTAATTAATCTAGACGCTTGAGGATCACTTATGTCACAAAATGAATGTGTAGGGTATCAAAAATTTATATATATATATATATATAGAAAGAGAGAAAATTGATAGTTTGCACACATCGTTCCATGAGTGACATAGGCGACCCTCACAGAATCCAGACACCTAAATTATTTTTTATTTATTTATTTTTTTAAACAATCGGTTGTGTCAATGAAACTTTACCTTTAAGATGTAGGGGTTGGATTATAGTATTAAGCACACAAAAATTTTCAAATTAAAAAAATTTAATTTTTTTTTAATATACACGAAATATATAGGATAAAATATACAGAATATCAAATTATATATATATATATATATATATATATATATTTATTGCCACACCTCACGGTATGTAACTGTGCATGCCGTGTGGAGCACAGTAATTTAATTTTTTTTTAAAAATCATCATATAAGTATCACTCTTTCAATTTTTTTTATAAAAAAAACTACACCCCACCAGTTTAGCTATCTTGTAAAATAACACAGTTGTTCTCAAATATATTATTCAATATTATTATTTTTTATCACACCTATTAAATTTTAAATCGATCGATCAATTATATAAATAGAATAAGTCCATATTATAGTTCAAAATCATAGCTGCTTTAATATTATAATAGCTATAATTTTGTAACTGTAATCGTAATTATAACAGTTTAAGTTTCATAGGTATTATTGAACAAGATAAATTTATATTGTATCAATTATGAAATTATGATAATAATTATGAAATTATAATTATTATCATATGAATTTATCATATTCATACAATCAGTTTAAAATTTAATATATATGACATAAAATAATAATAATAAATAGTATATTTGAGGGTAGCTATATCATTTTACAATGAGGCTGATGGGTTAAGATGCTTTTTGATTAAAAAAAAAAAAGATGGTGTCTCCTTGATGATTAAAACAAAAGACTTTTGATATTTACCCAATATATTATTTGGGGTTTTGAATTAGAGCAATTATATTATTTTGAGCGGCCAAGTAATGAAGTATTTAATTATTTTCGGTAGTGGCTCTTATGTTTAAGAATGTTTAAATTAGACTAAAATACTCTTTTTTCTGTTTAGGTTTAGCCTCTTCTTGGTTGCCGTGGAGGCTTTCATAGCCACGCGACTAAGTATTTTAATTTAAGTCAAAGGTAATTTATTTTAATTTGGGCAAAAAATAAAAGAGTGCTTGTTATTTTAAAAGGATATATTGTTTTAAAAATCAAAAGTATTTATTCTATTTTTATTTTAAAAATATTCTTTTTTTATTTATGTAACAATTTTAATTAACACAATTACAACATCAGTAATTTTAGTTAAAAGTATCTTAATATTAATTAAATATTAATTAAAATTATTTAATTTGGCTAAACTAATTTAACTTAGTCAAAATTGATCAAATATTATTAGAAATTTTTTAATCAAAACTACTCAATTGGAATAGTTTTTGTTAAAATTATTATAAGAGCAATTTTTATCAAAATTATTATAAGATACAGCAATTGACTCAAATTGCTTGGAGCACGTTTAGCTTAAGCTACTTTTATGTTAAAACATATTTGGTCAAAACTATTTTAATATATTGTAACAATTATGATTAAAAAATATTATAATAATATTAAAATAAAAGTATTTTAAAATTGAGGAATAAGATGAACATCTTTTTTATATTATTTTAAAAATAATATACTCTTTTTTAATGATGACAATAAAAATAAAAAATGCTCTTATTTAATTTTAAGATTGGATAAAGTGGGATAGCACTAGTTAATGCACTATAATGATTCATATGGGAAAAAAAAAACAATAATTCACATGCTAAAACAAAAATACACCAAACTATGGGAAGGTAAATCCACTTCAAGCATTAGGCATTCTTCCCATTCTCACAAGTATTAAGAAGACTAGGCATGCGTGTCTCCAATTTTCAATAAGCAAGGTCCATGGAAATTCTTGGATCACCAATGCTCAACATCAACTTATGACAAGGGAGAAAAACATAATACTTAAGTGATTGTGATTTTGGCAAAGTAAATGTTATTTCTATTAGTCAAAATCAGTTATATGTTGAAAAAAATTAATTTTCACAGCTAATAAATTAAATAGGAATATGGACGGCTATTTTACAAGTAGATAATCGTAAACTAATTTCTTAAGTGAATAAAAAATTAATGTCTAAGATCATTGAGTAATGAATGGTTGATTCGGTATAATCAAATGAAAGTTTTTGTTCATACAAGAGCTGGGTTGATGGACGCAATTACATTAATACTAACTCGAATTTGCATGAATGTTAATTCGTCTACAACAATTGAGGGTATGAAATCAAAATTAATTTCTGAAATTTAATTACAAAATACTAGAAATTAATCAATTGATTATTAATTATTTAATGGATTGATTAATTGATTAAATTAAAATTTAATTGATATCTATAATATTAATTAATTGATTAATTAATGTTTGTAATATGTTAATTGAATGATTAATTAACTAATTAATTTATCAATTAATCAATTCCATGCGTTAATTGAATCAATTAAAGACAATATTGATTAATTAATAATGTTTTAAGGAATGTCTTTTTCACCTTCGAAGAAATTTTTTCACCTTTTAGTAGTAATCCTTCAACCTTACTCCTCAACTCAATCAATATTCAATTCAATCTCGTTGTAAAATCTCTTCTTGAGTTCTCTCTCTCTCCTCTCTTAAGAGTTTCAAGACTTCAAAAGTTCATGCGAACTCAAAATTTAGAGTATTTTTATTTTGAGTCATAGGTCGTTATATCTTGAGAGTTGGTTGTTGATAAATTATAAACACCTGGGCAGGATAATATTGTCTTGAGGAAAGAAAGTCTAGTTTTCACCTCGACATTAATACTCTTATCCGTAAGGATAACCTTACACAAAGAAGTGTGTCGATATCCAAAGGGATAACTTGATGATCGACGAGATTAAGTCGATGATGATGATACCAAGAATGATATGTCTATTACTCAAAGAGGTGTCTCGATAACGAAAGAGTGTGTCAGGAATATAAATGGATAAGATCCACATCACCATATTGAGCTCCACCGGTTTGAGAACTCATCATTGAGATGACAGATTGGACTCATCTTAAGACGATATTTGCAATTATGCCGACCATGGGTCCAACTCCTATCAAAGAGAAATCAAAATAAAAGATACTGTATTACTTGAAGAAACTGTATCTCATAGGGTTATTATCGAAAGATGCCTCTAATGCATTGAATATGAGCCCTAAGTGAAGGGGGAGTTGATTGGAAGGAAAAATAGAATTTCTTATGCAATAACCATGCCCTTAAAGGTATGGACGACAAAACTATGATGGTCAAGGCTTTATGGGGTCGTTAGGGTAAAATCACAAAGTTGGATAGTGACTTTAAACTATCCAAAAAGAGGGGTTAATGGAAGGCTTCAGATGGAAACTAAGCCCACTTGGCTAAAATCCAAACTTGAGTCTAACTCAAGATGACATGAGACTTGTGTAGAGGTTTAAATGGATGAGTTAGAATGATTGCATCACATATGTTGCAATCGACCAATAGATTGAGTCTAATTTTGTTATACTGAAGCCAAAAGGGATATATACTTCTTGAGTCGAGTGTCTCTCGCAAAGTAAATACAATCCTAGTCAGTACTCTGATTAGACCACCACATCTTTGGCTCACCAAGATTGAAAGACCAAAGGATGTATATTTCTTGAATCGAGTATCTCTTGAATAGTAAATGTAATCTTGGTCGACACTCTAATCAAACAACTATAGCTTTAACTCAATGAAATTGGAAGACCAAATGATGCATGATTTCTAGATTGAGCACTTTTCAAAAACAAGCACTCTGATTAGGCAACCACAGATTTAACTCAGTGAAATTAAAAGACCAAGAGATACATGCTTCTAAATCAAGTGATTCTCAAGAACAAATATAACCTTGGTTAAACTTTAATAAGACAAATTGTACCTTTTGGTTCAGCATGATCAAGAGGCTAGATAAGGATTTGTCGTTCCCAACGAGATTGTCATGATTTTATGTTGTGCAAGGGGAACTTTATCAAGGTGTTACAACCTTTGCCTTTCCTCGTGAAGAATGTACCTTCCTCGATTATTAAAGGAGTTATGGAGACTTACTACTAAGTGAGATAGAGGCCTTTTAAGTATTTAAAAAATTGATAAAGGACTGAATCGAGAGGAGCCGCGAGCTTCAATGAATCATAACTTTTGATTCAGGTATCAGAAGGAGAAATAATTTTTATTTTAATTGAAGCTCGTTTAGAGACCTAGATTTGTTATATGGTGGAACCCATAATCAGCCAACTTTCGGGTTTGAAAAATATTGTTTAGAGTCTTTTCGGAGGCTCTAAACTTGTCATGCCCCGGGAGGGTATTTATCCAACGAAAATCGGACAGCACCTCCCCTATACGACGGACAATATTTCTGAATACATAATACAACTACTCACAAATACCCAACACGGGTATGTATAGCAATATAAAA
>JBBUKS010496031.1:0-14783 GCA_038050645.1 Hedychium gardnerianum
TGGACAAGTTTCCCTTGCATGCTCCAATTCACCACATATTTTGCTCTTGCACTAATTGCATTTGCCTGATTGGTATTTATAGCTTCAAATTTCTTTGTAAGGACATCCATCTTAGCAGAGATCAAGTCCAAAGTGTTAACCCCATGTATTCTAGGAATTATGATTGGGTTACTTCTTTTTGACACCCATTAGTGGTGATTCATAGCTACACACACTCTTTATTATTTCCTCAACTTCATCTAGACTCTTGTTCATTAAAGCTCCACCTGCTACAAAATCCAAAGAGGCCTTAGTTTAATAGTTAATTCCATTATAGAAAGTGTGAATGATTAGCTACTTTTCCGGTCCTTGATGTGGGCATTATCTAAGAAGTTCTTTGAATCTATCCCATGCTTCATAAAGGGATTCCTCATCATTATATCTGAAGTTAGCTATTAAGTTCCTCATATGAGTAGTCTTGCTTGGAGGATAGAACTTCTCCAAGAATATCTGTTCACATTGTTCCCAAGATGTAATACTATTGGGAGGTAAGGAATTTAAACATGTCTTTGCTCAGTCTCCCAATGAGAATCCAAACAATAATAGTCTGATGGCATCTGCTGCCACTCCATTCATTTTCATGGTGCCACAAATTTCATAGAATGTCTCTAAATGTTGATTTGGGTCTTCATTGGGTATTACTGCAGGCTTAATTTCAAAATTACTTGCCTCAATATTAGGTCTGGTGATGCTTGACCTGAGGCCCCTTGCATAGGGTGCGGCTTAATCTTTGAGTAGTTTGTTTGTCATTTCTATTTGTACTTGCTCTTCTTCTGGAATATTCTGCAGATTTCTTCTTCTTCTTCTTCTGAAAGTTTTGTCTATCTCTGGATCAAATGACAATAGATTATCTACAGCTCTGCACATAAAAGAGAAAACTTGAAATCAAGTTTTCGTGTGAAGAGAAAAAAGAATATAGAGTATGAAAGCAAGAAATAAAAAATAAAATATTTTTGGATTATGTATGTGTGTAAAATGAAATTGTAATATTTTTGGATTATGTATGTATAAACAAAAAAAAACTCTATTTACAAGTAAATAAAATGCAAATTTTATTAACACAAAAATAAATGGTCTAGGCTAACTAAATCACCAATCACTAATGTTAATCTCAACAGTCTCTAGCAATGGCACCAAAAACTTGTTACGCTACCACAAGTGCACGGTTACGTCGTCAGTAATACAAAAGATATAGATCCGACAAAGACTGTGGATTAATGTACTAGTGAGTTCGTGAAGCAAGCAGCTAGACTAATCGAGTTGTGTGAAAGCTTGTAAACTTAAGTAAGGGAGAAAGATAGAGAGAGAGCGTGTGGGAGATCAAGGTCTAAGAAGAGAGGGAAGAGATCTATGAAGGTTGGTTTATGAAGCGATTCTGGGTTTTCAGTTTCACTATGATGCTAGATAATGTCTTATTGTAAGATCGGTGGACCGACTAGAAGGTGGAATAGAATGCAAATTAAAATTAGGGTACTTACACTTATAACATATTCATCTCCTTATTCTCCATACTTACTCCTATATAGCTAGGGTTAGGTCCTATGTCAAGGTCTTATGACTCTAGAAAGTGGATAAGTATCGATGTCCTTTGTCACTAAGGGCATAATAGTTCGGTTCAATGAGAATCCTTTGTCATTAAGGATCTCACGATTATCCAGTCTAGTAGCAACCTTAACATAAAAGGAAATCCCCTAGATCTATATGCATTACTCACAAACACATTTCGTCAAACATGTATAAGACACAACAACATCTCATAGAAATATGAATTTCTCATATCCATAGTTCTTACATCATCAATCACATCTTAGTTCCTCCCTAACCCTAGAATGCGAAAGATCTACTCCATGAATAAGGAAAGAAAGCACAAAGACAAGAATTGAAACATTCTAGCCCTAGTCTAGAGAGAAGAGAGAAGAGAGAATAATTGCTTAGCCGGATATTGTCTTGGTCTTCGGGAGTGCTCTCCTAGCTCAGATGATGGATGGAATGGAGCAAATCGCCTCGGATCATCGATGAAATCTCTGAAAATGAAGTGATCTCTGGACCTTATGTTCTTTCTAGAAGGAAAGAACACCCCCCTGAGAAAGGGGGAAAATCTTTTATAGGCAGGAGGCACGACCCTTGCTTTTCTGGCGGACGGTTGTGCCCTGGAGGCATGACCTAAGGTTGTGGCAAGTTAGGCTAGAGGCACGACCCTGTGTTGAGGCAATCTGATATGGAGGCAAGGTCGTGCTTGGGAGGCACAACCATGTGTTGAGAAGGCACGGTAGGCTAGACACAACCATGCTATTTAGGCACAGCCCGAGTCTAGGGTTTCCCAAGAAAATCACATAGTCGTGCCTGGGAGGCACGGAGAGTGCTCTGTTTCTCCTAGGCCTGAGGCACGATCGTGCCTTGGCCTTGGCTGAATGCTTCCTGCCCTATTTTTCGCTCTACTTTTCACTCTGCTTTTGCTTTAAGCTCCATTTCTCCTCCAAAACGCATCCTGTTAATGAAAATAAAGAATAAGCAGATCTCCGAACAATGTGGAGTAAAAAGCATGATAACATATTAAATTGAGGTGCGATAATGTAGATCATGTCAATGAAATATAAGTAGATGTGCAATATAAAGTATCTAAAAATATATATAATCTACACACATCAACTGTCATGCACTTGTGATGGGTCAAGTGGACCTGACATCTGATAGGTAAATTCGATAGGTCTAGAGGACCCGATATCGAATCAAGTGGAAGACTTGGCAGGTCGATCCGATACTGAGTAAAGTCCAAATAGGTCTGGAGGACCCGATTTTTGTCATGATCCAGTGATCGTGGCACATATCAAATTCAGTTCGTTAGACATGGTATTATAACTTTATCAGTCGATGGATAACATGGATCCGTCGACTGATCCAAATGGTAAATAATAGAGATTAGATCGAATGATGCAGGAAAGGAAGCTTTTAGTTCTGTCAACAGATCATCTGGATCAGTCGACCCAACAATCATGATTTATGGGATCAGACATATTAGATCAGAGCAAAGAAAGAAAAGCATGAGGTTCAGTTGACGGATAGGAGATTCCGTCGACTGAAAGGATTAGTCGACGGAACGAGTGATTAGTCAACGGAACATCTCTTATAAAAGAAGACCTCAAGCTCCGAGCTGAGTAACTGACTCATTCATTCTTTCGTTCTTCTACTGCGCTTCATTTCATCTCTGTTGCTCCTACTGCAAGTACTACTTCTACTACGCCGAGAGGCTCTCTGACAATCGAAGTTATTCCTTCTACATATTGTTGTCGGTATAATTTTAGTTTACTTGCATTTAATTTAAGGAGATAGTATTGTTGTTATTATTCTTCTAATTCTCATTGTACGGGTTTGCTTCTTCTCCGAAAGGTTTTGAAGAGAAGAGCTATAGTGATTATCCATCAGAAATGATCAAGAATCGTAAGTCTTAGAATAGTAATCGTTGGACTACGAACCAAGTAAAAAAAAATTGTATACTTATATTTTTATTTTTATTTTACTCCATTACTATTTAACTTTAATTTACGAAAAATGTTTTTTTTAAACGATCAAGATTTATCTTCCCTATCTCGGCTTTTTCGATCTCACAATAATAACATTGAAAATCAAAGGATTTTAACACTATGTACGTTTTGACTTTTAAAAAAATAATATATTTTTTGACGATTCAAATTATTATCCTTGATTTAATATATTTTTAAGACTATTATTATATCTTTGATTTTATATTATTATTGTTATAAAGAATGATATACAATTTGTTAACATGAGAACTATGCGTATTTAGAAAAAACAAAAATTAGTGTACACTTTTCAATTTTTTTATTTGAGATATGCATACTTTATTTTCTTAAATTTATTTATTTTTAAAATAAATGTTAGGAAATTTAATTTATTACATATAATTTTTTAATTTTCTTATTTAATTTATTAAATTTGCAGTCTGTTTAATTTATTATTGGACTCTTAATGGCAATACAATTCCAGAGCCGGTTGCTGCTTCCACCAGCCAAGCACACCTATCCAAAACTGCTTTTCATTTTACCCCTCCAAGTTTAAACCCTTGGACTTTTACTTTTTCTTAAAAAAATACATATGTAAAAAAAAATAAGAATAAATAATTGATTTGTAACAATATGTAAAATAATAGTAGATTAATTAAAAATTAAATGGGCTGTTTTCATCAAAAAGCAATTGTTATTAAAAAAATATTAAAATAATACCTTTTCATATTTTACAAATATTTTTATTTCAATCTCTTATGACAAAAAATGAAACATTTCGTCCCCAGTATCCTCATTAGCTTGTTTCAGAATTAACACGGAGGAGATAAATCATGGGAATTAGTCTAACTAGTCCGAATAATGATCAGTGCATGAGAGAGAAAATGAACCTAGCTACTAGTTAGGATTTGACCCTCAGATCTCATGATGATAATACTTCATACATTGATCATTAATCTATCCCGTAGAGACTAGTTCAATCCTTTTTATGCATAATATAATCAACAAAATTACTTTAGCATAATTAAAATTATATTAAAATATTCTTTACTAACTTAACTTAATTTGTATAAAATAATTTTAATAATTTGAAGTAATTTTGATTGATATAATCACTCGTTTTTAAAACCAATATTCTTAAAATAAAAAAATCAAACAGACAAAGGAGAGAGCTCTCCGTTATTGGTTCTCTTACAGTAGATTCTTCGAAATCATGAGAATTCTTAGAATGTGAGTTACTCTTTCTAAAAACTCAATAAGATTTTGAGATTTTGAGAAGAGTTATTCTTTAAAAAATAGTATGATGAAAGTTATAAGTTATATTCGGAGGGAGGAGTTATTATCTATCGTTGACTTTTATGATTGAATCAGTCGGAAAGGCATGAGAGTCGATGATTTATCCTACGACGGATGACAGCGATTTAAGTTCGCTTATTTGTTAAAATAATAATAAAGTAAAACTATTTTTATGAAAAATATAATAAAATATTTTAATAATTATAAAAAATGTTTTTTTATTTGTACCTAAAATAATAAAAAATGATATTTTACTAAATTATGCATTTAACTTTTACAAATATTTATTAAATTTATCAAATCGTCTCTCTTTTCTAAAATCTTTTTGTTTACAATGCGCCTTTCAAGTGTACATTTAAAATCTAAAAAAAATATCATATTTTATAAAATTTTGAGTTTTGGAACTACGTTTTACCTCTTTTAGAAAAAGATATATAGTTTTTTAAATTCACAACGGACTAAATAGAATGTGAAATTAAAATTAAAGAGTATAATTATACCGAGGAGAGTTTTAACTTTCAAGAATACATTTAACTTATTTTAAATTTAAACAAAAGTTCATTAGTAAATTTTCATCAAAATGTACACGATCCAAGTTAATTTTTTTGAATAATTTTAAAGTCATGAAAGTCACGAGTATGCATGAGTATTGTCAAATGAATATAATAAATCTATCTTTATTAGTGGCATTGCAAAAGAAATTATATAAGTTAGACTTTTTTTTCAAAAAAAAAAATTATAGTAAATTAAATAGGAGGTTGAATAAAAGTTGGAGGTAAAAATACATTAATTTAAATTTATTAATGAGTTTTGATTAAAATTTAATTTTACAATATTCATTGTATAAAATCTCAATTTTTTGAAAATTTAAAGTATAATTTATTTTTTAAGATTTTAAATTTATTTCGATAGAAGGTCGTACAAGCTTAAACTTATGTACAGATGGAAGAGTATTTTAAGAAGAAAAAAAATATATAATTTTATAAATTTAAAAGTATGATGTATTATTTAAATATTTATTTGTTTTGATAATTCAATTTCTCTCATAATTTTTTTTCATTAATCTAGAAATACATCTCGAAAATACCTTAATAAATGCATCGACAGTCAATCTCCACAATCTTCACTATCCCTGTAAAATTATTCTAACGTCAAATTAAGTATTCTACTTGTAAAAATAAATTTATGAGTTTTTTTCGCTCATGATAATTTTATCCATGATTTCTCAGTCTAAATTTTTCATCAAATTCAATATGCATATCCTATCCCAATAGAGAATCGAATCGCATCATCGACTTATCTCCATAATGCCTTTGCTGACAAGGATGGAGCTCAAAATTTTATAATAGCCCTCGGATTATTTAGGATTGGTAATTTTTTTTTTTTCAAATTATCTTCTTCTCTCACACATTCTTCTCATACTACCTTCCTCTCTCATCCATTTTTCCTTCCTCCTGTTATAAATCTGAACTGCAATTCTTCCTCAATATCGTCGGGCCTTAGTTAAAGCCTGAGTAGGCTAATAAGGGGCTCCGTCAATTGCAGTTGAGTTTGGTAATATATACATTTTTGATAAATGACACGAAGAATTAAGTATCAAAATTGCCTGTGACATTAGCTAAGAATAAATAAATGAAATGTCTAACCCGGGACAATAATACAATAATAAAATTGAGTCTTATGAATATTTTTTTAATTAATAATTAATTTAAAAATATTAGATTGATGAACTTCTTAATTTACTTTAATAATCAATAATTTTTTTTAGATATACCTAAAATTAATCAACTTAAATCGGATACACGGTGCAAATTACAAAAACGAACGGCCGATCTGGTATTCAAATCCAAAATTCTTAAACGAACGTTGAGCATGGAAATGACCAAAACACCCCCACGATGCACGACCTTCTTCCTAAACGGGGAGCGCTTTTACTGATTGCCAACCCTAAAATTAAAAGCTTTCCTTCCTCGATGAAAGAAGCATGAATCCACCCACTCCACACTGCCCAACGCTCAAATATCTCTGTGCCATCCGCTTTAGGTTTCTAATCTCTCCACCTTCGCGTTTGAAAGAGAAGCGACGAGGATCCGAAGAGGCCATCGACTCCTGCTCATTGCTATATATAAGGCTGAAGACTAGAGGACTTGAGAATGCAGTAGCATCGGTTGTTCCAGAGCGAGGATTTGGAGCTTTTTGGTAGCAATCGAGCGCTTTGGTAACGTTGAAAGTGAGGATTTGGTGTGCTTTTCGGGCGAGGACGATGCTTGAGAGCTAAAAGGGTGCAAAGGAGGCGCCTTTGGCTTTCCACCAACGCGAGGTTGAAGAGAGACGTCGATTCCTTCGGTTCACATCTGCAACTTTTGCTTCGGAGAAAAGGAGCCACCTTTGTGTTTTAGTTGCAGGAGGTGGTAGAGGTCGCGGGCCTCGCGGCGACGGCTATTGCAGGGGGAGAAAAGGGGCGACTTTAGAGAAAGGTGTTGATGGGGTGCTGGCATTCTCGGCTGGAGAGGCAGGAAGTTGTGTCGCGGTGCAAAGCCCGGCGGCGATACATGAAACATCTTGTGCAGGGACGGAGAGACTTTGCCCTAGCCCATTCCCTTTACCTACGCTCTCTCCGCGCAACCGGCGCCGCCCTGCTCCAGTTCGCCAACGCCGAGACCTACAACCACAACGACCACCACCACCTCCCGCCCCTCTCTTCTCCTTCCCCGCCTTCGTCTCCGCCACCCCTCCCCTCCCCTCCACCTCCTCCTACGCCACCAGCGCCACAGCCTCCGGCTTCAGCAAAGAGCCCGATTTCTCACAACTGGACCTCCTCTCTCACTGCCTCCTCGCCCATTCTTCCCCCTCCGCCCCCTCCGCCGCCATCTTCAAGTTGGGATTTTTGGGATCCGTTCGTTCCGTCCTCTTCTCGCTCG
This sequence comes from Hedychium gardnerianum, assembly GCA_038050645.1. Taxonomy (NCBI): domain Eukaryota; kingdom Viridiplantae; phylum Streptophyta; class Magnoliopsida; order Zingiberales; family Zingiberaceae; genus Hedychium; species Hedychium gardnerianum. The sequence goes on from JBBUKS010496031.1 coordinate 7,778, forward strand.
GCCACTGAGGAGTGGGAGGAGGTCACTACCACCGTATCGGAGGTCACCGCGGCGCCTGCGGCGGTGCCTCCTCCAGCGGTAGTCAGCGGCAAGACGAAGGATACAACCAGTGAACGAACAGTCGTTGTTATCCCCAGGGGAAACAAGGATCTGTCCGAGATTGTTAAAGAGCTCGATGAGTACTTCCTCAAGGCAGCTGAGGCCGGAAGAAGAGTTTCCTTCATCCTAGAAGCTCCAAATTCTGATCTTTCTTTTAACCAAGGAATTGGTGGTAAGCTCTACCAATCATGTCTTACTTTTGTACTTTGTTCATAACTTCTGTAACTTCAATCTTTAAATTGAGTGGTTTTTGTGAATATATAGGGAAAATGTCTGGTTATGGCAAGAATTTAAATCCACTTCATTGGTCCTGGAGATCCAACTCTAAGACTTGTGGTGATTTCACCGGCTTTGGGAATTGTGGAGAGGGGATAAGGAGAGACAATGGAAGTAGGAGCGGCAGTGGAGTTGAAGCTGATAGTGTGAGTCATACCTCCACTGTGGAGAAACTCTATGCTTGGGAGAAGAAGCTGTATCTTGAGGTTAAGGTACATTAGCAACATGAAAGCCCTCTTTTTTGCTTGGCGCTTGCTTTAGCTTTGCCAGGACATAAATTCTCTCCTCCATTTTTTTTGTCTTTAGTTCTGCCTAAGTTCCTGGCATATAATTCCCAGGCAAAGGAAAACCATTTGCTGATTCTGTTCTTCAGATCTTAGGCAGTAATTCATTTGTGATTTTTTTTCACTCATTGCCTTCTTTTTTCTTATAATTTATTGTCCTTGAATCTCCAAAAGGAACATTACAAGACAAATGTGGGCGGCACATGGATTGTTTCTTTATTACTGTTGTCTTTTACGTAGAAGACCGTTCACTTTGCTTGAACCATGTGCTTTCTTTACTGTTGTTTCTACCTCAGAATGCTGAAACGATCAAGGAGGAGCATGAGAAGAGGGTGGCACTATTGAGGAAGCAAGAAGCTAAAGGAGTAGACTATATGAAGGTGGAGAAGAACAAGATGGAGATCGAGAGTTTGGAATCCAAAATGATGGTAGCATCACAGGCTATAGAAACCACATCCTCTGCAATCATTAAGCTGAGGGAGGTTGAGCTCTTCCCTCAGCTTCTGGAATTAGTCACTGGGTTAGTCTTTCTATTTTAAATCATAGGAGATTTAAAAATGCTTTAGAATGTTCACGTGTTTTGAGTTTTTTGCTAAATCTTTTAGTATTTGGTTGCTTCTGTGGTCCTGCTGATAGTGTCAAGCTTGCTCAGACGACTGACAGATGTATCCCAAAGAAAGACTAAACATAGGGAGGTGAAAAAGAAACTGAGGCAACACAAAATAATGTCACTTGGTCCTTTACACTAACCCACCTTCACCTTCAAAAATATAGTATTCATATGATCCTGTTGCTTTTAGGGTCGGGTAAAGACATAGAAGGCTGGAAATAGGAAATTTTAGAAAGAAAACTGGAAGATTTTCCAAAAAGTGCACTATAATTTGTGTGTTTTTTTCTCCAAAAAGGCACATCATATTTATCTGATCATACACTTTATTTACATACCCAAAGTACCTTTGCATGGTGAACTAGATAAAATTTTCTCTTTTCAATTCTTTCAATAGTTCAAAATTTGCTCATTTTTTCAAAACAAAAATATATATCATTGGATTTGTAGGAGCAAGATTGCACTTTAGATATTTTCTTTTTATGTATAAAATTGACCATTAAGAGTTTTTTCTGAAGATCTCTTTGATGACTTAGATGATGTCATTTTGGCAAAAGGTATTGTAAGAATCTCTTGGCTCATGTGTTTTTTAGTTGAAATAAAGCATGAAGGAGATTTTGACAAAAGCTCTTCGATATCCAAATCATGTCATTTGGTTTGCAAAATCACATCAGAGATTTCCTAGGAGTCTCACGAGGATTGTTTATGTCTTTTTGAGTTAAATGGATCGTCAAAGAGTTTATGAAAACTCCTTGATGGCTTAAATTTTGTCATTTTAGCTAGAAAATCATACTAGATTCTAGGAACCTCAAATGGAATTCTCAAGTGATTTTTAGTTGAAAACAATTATTTTTTGAATTGATATTTTGAGCCATCAAAATTTCAACTCAAACTTGATTTGTTTTCGACTCAAAACACTGAACACTCCATTTGAGAGTCAGATGCCCCTGGTATAATTTTCTAGACAAATTGAAATTATTTGAACTATTTTAAGAAGTTTTTCTTTTAAGAAACAATCTCTTTGATTGTCTATTTCATGTCAAAAACATGTGAACAATCCACTCAGACTTCTAGAAAATCTTTGATATGATTTTATTACCAAAATAAATAATTTAAATCATCAGTTTGTTTTGGTCAAAATTTTCCTGATGCTCCTTTTCAATTTAAAAACAAATGAACAATCTACCCGAGTCTCCTAGAAAACATCTGATATGATTTTCTTACCAAAATGATATAATTCGGTCATTATGGAGATTTTCAAAAAGAAACTTCTTTACTCTTAGAACTTACTGGTATATTTTTGACAGATTAGAAGTATTTTGGTATGAGAGATGAGAAAACTCATGACTATGATGCTTTCTTTGGAGGAAAAATTCAAACGAGATGCGCTGTTTGGAGAATCTGCCAACAAGATGATTTCCCATAAACTGTAGTGCTGAGAGTAATGCGCTATTATTGCTTATTAGAATAGGAAACTGCAGCAGAGGGCCTGAGAGTCATTATTGACATTATTAACATTTGAATTCCTAGACTGAAGTTGAACCATATTTGAATGTGATGAAAATAATCATAGAAAACATATTTAGGTAATTAGGTTTTGTAGTGTAAGTTAACATGTCCTGCAATAGATTGGTTGTTGCATTTCTAAGCTTTGCATGATGATTTTTTGGTCCTTCAGGTTTCTTATCTAACTGCACCTTGTTTAGTCATGTTTTCCGGCAGTCGCTCACTGTAGAAAAGATAGGATTTGCTTAACATCCTGAATGAATACTGGAAATTCAGTTTCGGTGAATTCTTGATGTATAAAGAGGTCACATCAATGCACCTTTTTTCTATTTCAACAATTTTCTAAACCATGTTCTAGGAAAGTAAAGACATCTATTTGTCAGTATTAATGTGTTTTAGAATTTCCATTTAGTATTCACTAGGACATATTTGGTAATGGTGGCAAAAGGCGAAATGCTCGCCTCCAACGCCCCCGCCAGCCCGTCCCAGGATCAACACGGAGGAGGTAAATCACGGGTTGCTACTAGCCCGAACAGTGACCAATGCATGAGGGAGGGCAGGAACCTGACTACTAGTCAGGATTTGATCCCTAGACCTCATGGTGGTAACGTCTCGTGCACTAGCCATCAGTCTGTCCCGGGACAGGACATATTTGGTAATGAACTTTAGTTTTTTGGATTAATTTTTTGAGAACAATAGATGATACATGCTTGTTATAATCAAAATGACAGATCTTTGATGGAGAACTTGTGTTTTAGCTAATTTTGTGATCCTTGCAAGATTTCCATATTGTGAACCAAATCATCCGTAATCTTTCAAACATGCAGTTTGATGACCATGTGGAGGAGCATGTATGAGTGCCATCAGGTTCAGACACACATTGTTCAACAACTTGAGTACTTAAACTGTGCACTGTCCTCGCAAGCTACAAGCGATGCACTCCGACAAGCTGCTCTCCAGCTAGAATTGGAGGTTGATCGCTGGTACTCGTCTTTCTGTAGCCTCATCAAGTCCCAGCGAGAATACATATATGCTCTAGCAGGCTGGCTCCGCTTGTCGCTCTTCCAGTGCCACCATGATCCTCTCACAAAATGTGATCCCAACTCAGAAATTTATTCATTGAGTGAAGAATGGCAGCTTGCCTTTGATCGAATTCCTGACAAAGTTGCCTCAGAAGGAATCAAAAGTTTCCTGACTGTTATCCATGCCATTGTCGTTCAGCAATCAGAGGAGCAAAAGCAAAAGAAAAGGTCAGAAGTAGCATTCAAAGAGCTTGAGAAGAGGTCTGAAGAGCTCAGATCAATGGAATCCAAGTATGGTCCCTTCTTCGAAGCTGATGGTCATAGCGATGTGGCACGAAGATCTCTTGTATTAGAGAAGCGTGCGAAGGTGGAAGCTCTAAAGACAAAGGCCGAGGAAGAGAAAAGCAAATATGAGAAGAGTGTTGGAGTTACAAGAGCGATGACACTGAACAACCTACAAACAGGGTTCCCCAACATTTTCCAAGCAATGACCGGCTTCGCTAGTGTGTGCATGCAGGCATTCGAGTCACTGTATAACCATCACAGATGTTTGAATCAAATCCTCGATCCAAATAGACTTCTGGCCTGAGAATATATCGAGGTGTGAGATGCAAAGTGTTGCAGAGGTTATTCTCGAGCTGTTCGAGTCATTTGATAGGGATGAAAAGGAACCCTTGGGGAAGTCTTCCTGTGAATTGCAATGGAGAGTATCTTTGAGTTTTTTGGGTTGTGTTCCAGTTTGGAACTGGGTTTATCAGTTTTGCAGTGTACTTGTTTTTTTTTTGTTTTTTTTTGAGTTAATAGAACTAGTTTATCAATGTAAATTTCTTATCTCTCGTCAGTTTCTATTTATTTTGATAATTTACGTGTCGGTGTTTTGCCCGACTAATCTGGGAGGTAGATGATGTTCTTCTTCCTGAATAATTGCTCGAGTTTGCTCAAGGGGTCCTCAAGTTTGCGTTTGAACTTCACCCTTCTAACATACTGAATATTGGCGAACTGATGTTTACATACTTGCTCGTAAGAGGCACACTCTCATGAGGCCTTGTCTTACGGTCTGGTTGTGCAGGAAGAGCAGGAAGAAGTACGAGAGGCGGCATAAGTCGTGATAATGCCTCCTTGAGACATGCCACATTGGCTTCAAGTCTCAACTCTCTCCATGGGCACTGTAAACTTGCCTTCAGCTCTATTCCCTTCCACACCACCGAGCGACGATGGATGGAGAGGCACAAGCCTCCTCTATGGCATGTCAAGAGCAAGTGCTTAAGGGAGATCGAACCACAAAAAAGTACTCATTATAGCAAAAACATATATATATATATAAGAGTTCTGTTAGCCTGTACATCTTATCCTGCACAACCATGGGCACCTACTGAGGTGGCCACCTGCACATCATTGATCAAAATATGTATGATATGATCAGTGATCAGGATTATGCCACTTCAGCAGGTACACATGATTGTGCAGGATAAGGTGTGTAGACTATCAAAATCATATATATATATATATATTATGCTCATTCTAGGTTTATTACAATCTGTTATCAGATTATATAAAGAAAAATAAATCATGATGTTAATTTATAATCAATCACTAAATAATTAAGAGATAAAAAGATTTTTTTTTTCCTTGAGGACATATATATGGCAAAGACAAAGAAGTACTCATTGTGGCAAAAAGGCGAAACGCTCGCCCCCAGCGCCCCGCCAGTCCGTCCCAGGACCAACAAAGAAGTACTCATGAATGAATAGAAGGAAGCATTAAAAATGCTAGATTTTAATACAAAATTTAAATATTAGTTTTACAACAACCTAAATACACCATTCTTAAAATGCTCTAATGGTAGGATTCTTAGGGCGAAAGAGGACACCACTAGATTTACAAAAGCTAATATGTCAAAAAAATATATATTCATCCTATCAAGGAAAAACACATAATGCAAATTAAGTAATAATACTTGTTCTGGCCAAATATTGTAGATGAGCAAGTCATCAATTAACGGGCTGACGTGCATGCTTTCCGGAGGTCATCGGTGAGGAGGAGGAAAGAACTTAAGATGCACTCCAAAAGAAAGGATTAGAATGACGCCGGAGATGAATCCTGGCAGGCCACTTGGACGCTCAAATTAGGATTTGTTTGAGGTGTCATGCTGAAGGAAGAAGATGGAGAAAAGGGGTAGAACCTGATGAAGTTGAAGAGAATTCAGAATCCCTTGTCATTACCTTTGTGAGTGCTTATTTAGTTGTTAGGAGAGCATCTCCATGTCATCTACAACATCATCATTGTATGAGCCGATGAGGAGACTAGATTTGACAGTCGTTAGTTGTCTCTGCATTCATCCAGCGTCATGTGTCCGAAAGAGGGCATCTAGGAGACCAATTTAACAATCTCGTAACCGCTCCTCCATTCTCTAGATGCCACGCATCCTGGAATATTTGCAGTCATTGTTAGCAAGCCCGCGTAGGGTATAGGCTTGTCTTGAGGATGAGAAGGTGAGGTCGATATTAAGTGACCGTGAGGATAGACGATGTCAAAGCTGGAGATCGAACTAGAAGGTGCTGAGATCCAAAACTGAGCTAGAGATGATGTCAGGGTTAGTCGCTAAAATTGAGATAGAGACGATGTCAGGGTCAGTCGCTAAGACTGAGCTAAAGATGATGTCAGGGTCAGTCATTGAGATTGAGATGGAGACGATGTTAGGGTCAGTTGCTGAGATTGAGATGGAGACGATGTCAGGGTTAGTCGCTGAGACTGAGCCAGAAATGATATCATGGTCAGTCGTTGAGACTGAGATGGAGATGATATCAGGGTCAGTCGCTGAGACTGAGCTAGAGATGATGTACTGAGATGGAGATGATGTCAAGGTTAGTCGTTGAGACTGAGATGGTGCCGGTGTTGGGTAGCCCGATGCGGTTTGTGCTTAACACATTTCGCAAAACATACACAACGAAAGACATTAAATAGTAATAAAAAAACTAATTATTACATCACACATACTGTACACATACAAGGATACATTTCATGTAGACATGATTGATAAAATAAAACTTTTAAGAATAACATTTACTCTAGGTATACCTTACAGATGATGCATAAATGAAAGGACATCTGTTGGTGCAGGGAGCACCAGAATCGAACCTATGTTTTGATGTTGTCAAAGGTTCAAAGTTAAATCTTATTGTTATCTGATGAACTAATCCAGTGTGCAGGAT
>JBBUKS010496042.1:0-14783 GCA_038050645.1 Hedychium gardnerianum
GGCATATTCATCTAAGGTTATTTAGGTAGTTTTAAACCCCAATATGAACCCAACTAATCTCGTTCATCAACTAATCCATACTCATTAGGTTAAATCTAAATCCAAAAATCTCAATAGCAATCACATTCCAATTCCACTAATCATAAATTTTAATTACATCAATTTAACCCTCTAGACCTAGATCCATATAACCGTCAAATTTATTTCACGTTCAATGATTGATCACAGTTAATTTCAGCTAGGATCCAAATCTTACAAAGCATGGACAAAACAAATCATACTAACAACTTATCTAAAACTAAGCTTAAATCCATAATTAAGCCAAATACAAAGGCGAATTACTTACCCAATAGCAAAAATTCTCCAATAATCTCCCACCACTATTCCGACAGCCACCCAAAAATCCAAATCAATTTCGACAGCAGCTGAATTACTTACCCTCCCGTGATGGTAGGTCACTGCTCAATCCTCCACAGAACAGGGCAGCCAAAACAAATTGGTGGTGCTGTTGAGGAGGAATCCCTTACCGATCTGATCTCAGATGGTCGAGACCTTCAATCAATTGAAACAACTCGACGGAAAAAGGGAAACAAAAAGGATTCTGATCAAATCTTACCAGCGGCAACAGGGCTTGGCCGAAGGAGATGCAAGTATGAATCTGACCTAGGTTGATTGGCAAGGATTTAGACTAAACCCGACCAATGCTCCTGGCGGCGAAGATCGGGCGTCGGCGGCGTCGGTTGTCCTCCAAATCTCACGAGAACCCGGCTAGCTCCTTCTCTAATTAGAGCCCAGCCCTAGCTGTGGCTGTGGCCAGTGTCTGCAAATGTCGGCGGCTGGTGGACGAGTACGATCAGAGAAGGAGAGATCAAGAGAAGGGGAGGGCTCGGCGATGCTCGACGATGAGTTCGGGGAAGAAAATGGGTTTGTCGAGTGAATGAGAAAACCAACAGTAACTCATATTTATAATTTTGAACCTAGGGTTTGATTAAACAACTTAGGTTTTTGATTAATTAAACCTCATTCCAATTTATTCTTAATCCAAATAAATTCATATATTCTCAAATTAATCTCCGAAAAATTTCTAAAACTCCCCAAAATTTTTCACTAATTTATTTCTTATTTTTAAGGCAAAAATTTTAATTTTTCCGTATTTTACCACTAATACGCTTCAATGTGGTCTAACAAAAAAGGAGCTCAACCAAGTCGGCCCCTTTATCAGCGCAAAAGACCTCTCGGACAAGTTGATCAAACTCAACGAAGGAACCACAAATACAAAGGTAACAAAACATGACCTCATTGTGAATAATTTTTCTAACATTGATATGAAGAACGACAAATCATCATTGAAAGAATCGGACGAAGAAGAAGAAGCTCAAGTGAGCTTTCTGGCATAAATGACAAAAGATAACGGAACCAAGTCCGAGTTCGAGTATGAGTCCGAATCAGAAGTTGAGTCCGAGAGAAGCCATGAATCCATATCCATTTCTGAAGGGCAAAACCCCACTGTAAGTACTAGTGTAGAACTTGAATTATATGATGTTATTACTTATCTTAACAATAAATTAGAAAAATTCAACAACCGGGTTAAATCACTCCGAAAGGAGGTCGAACTCCTCAAGGAGCAAACTAACCCAAGCTTGGTAATCGATCAAGTTCAGGTTGGAATCTCAACTCAAGTCCAACAACTTGAGGAAGAGAATTCCAATCTGAAAGATTAGATTATCAAACTAAAAGGTTCGTTGGAAAAGTTCGATATTAGATCCAAAGGCCTTAACATACTTCTTGGGTCTTAGCGGGCTGTGCACAATCGAACCGATCTTGGATACAAATCAAAAACCATTTAGAATAGGTCATTCATATCACTAGTTAATAAAAATAAACCTAGAGTCCAAGCATGGGTTCAAAAAATCAATTTGGTTAAACAAGTTGAAACAAACCAGTATTGGGTCCCTTAAGATCATGTACATGTTTTAGATAGACCATATCTAAGCCATGCTCAAGGGGGAGCCAATTAGAAAAATATTTTTATTATTAGATAGATTGCTTGTTTATTTCCTTAATGCATGTTTTCTTTATTGCTTAATTTAGAATGGTTAGATAAGGACTTAGGCTTGTTTGACATTTGCCCAACCTAGTACCAGAGTGGGGTGAGATGATAGTACATTAGGGAAGCCTAGTCTAAGTAGTCAGGTAAAGTAAGGAGTATCTTACTTGGTCTGCTTAGCTAAGTGGAACTAACTGAAGCTACTTCGCCACATCCTAGACTAGTTAAACTAGGGTTTTTCAATTGATTAGCTAAGTATTCAATTTCATGAATTAGCTTTATCTTAGAAAGTGGTCGTTGCTTCGATAACCAAGAAGGCCTCTGTGCCTCGCCATGGCCTGAAAGCTGAAACCTGAAATATGCACTTAGTTAGTCAACTGTTAAACTTGAATCTAACTCAAATATCAATCAATGCTTAGAACACAACCTAAATTAATAACGATGAAACACCATCTCACAAAATACTACAAGATTCCCTTGTTTGAAAACTCAGAAATGGATGAGATGGATTTAGGTTTTAATTAATCAATTTTTAATTTATCTAATTAACCAATTTTAATTAATCAATTCAATTAATCAATTCTAATTAATCCTAATTAATATCAATTCTAATTAATCCTAATTAATATCAATTCTAATTAATACTAATTAATCTAAATTCTAATTAATTAAATTAAAACTAATTCAATTAACTAATCAACTTAACTTACTTAAACCTAAATATTAATTAATAATCAAACTAAATTCATTAAATAATGAAACTAAATTACAAACTCTAAGTTAATTTTTAAATATAAACTCAACTTATTTAATCTATTAAATTAATTAAACATTAATAAACCTAACAAATTAATTATTTCAAATTTAAACCTAATCAAAACTTAGTTAATTTAATCAATTTAACTTACCCTAATTATATCAAAACTTAATTAATATAAGTAACTTGAATTAATCTATCCAATTAACCTAATTCATTCAATCAATTAATTTATTAACTTAATACAAAATTAATCAATCTAACTAATTTAGTCAGAACTTAATTAATCCCAAGTTAGTTAATTAATCTACTTAATTTAAAACATTTTTCCAAAATTAATTAAAACTTAATTCATAATTAAGCTTAAACATAAACTGAATTACTCTTAACTAAACTTGATTAATAATTTTAAACTTAATTAAATAATCTAACCTTAACTCAATTTAATTAATTAACTTAATCAATGCAAAATTAGCATTAAACTTTAATCAATTAAATCTTAACTTTAATTAAACCTAAAATTATAACTTAAATAATTAAACCTAATTAATAACTTTAAAATTTAATTAATTCAACATTAATAATCAAGATATTTAAGTACTTAATATTCACTAAATCCCTTCCAGAAGCTGAGTTTAGCATACTCAAAAGATAATTAGGAATATGTTTGGTAGACTAGGATTTTATACTTAGCATGCTATTATTTATTACATATAGTATTTATTTATTTATTTTATTTTATTTTTTTGTAAAATGTACTTAGCCTAGGCTCTATCTTAGAAATCATGATCCTATAAAAATCTTAAGGAGTCGGGACGTCTCACAACACCTAGGTCTAACATTGATTGTGTACTGAGCCACGTAAAACAGTGTGAGACATTTAGGACTGTACTCCAGATTCAAGATGTAGAATAAGTGCATCAAAATAAATCAAAAAAAGTCTAAATAAATAATAATTGCTTAGAATGACTGAACTCAAATTTAACTCAATGATTACTACTTATCATTTGAGTAAAACATATTCAGTCATTTACTTAAGGACTAATTTTTAGATATTTAGTTTTACTACTTATTTTTTTTTTAAAAAATTGTTTTTCAAATTCTTGGACAATAGGGACAAAAATATAAAAAAACAAATATTTGTTTGTTTTCCTAAATTCTTTTTTTTAAAACAAACTTTTTTTTCGTCAAACTTTGTTTTCAAAACTTTATTTTCTTAAACTAATTTTTTCTTGTTTTCCTTAAACTATTTTTTTTCAAAACTTTGTCTTTCTTAAACTATTTGTTTTTCTTTCAAATAATTGTTTTCTACAAACTATTTTTTTCTCTCAAAACATTGTTTTCCTTCACTATTTTGTCAAACAATAACTTACTTTTTCAATCTTTCAACTATTTTTCAATGATTCTGAATTCCCCAAATTTATTTTTCTTTAACATCAATTGTTAAAAGCTGAACTTATAAAACTCAGTTCTATTTTTTTTTTTCAAAACGGTTATTTAAAATGTCTTTAACTTATGTTTTTTTTATAAGTGGAAAAGCGGGAGAAAAAAGACAAGTTAAGTAAACAAGTTAAAAACCTCTTGCATGAACTTAGAGGGAGAGGTTAGATTAAGGGGGAGAAACAAATTGCATTTATGTTATTCAATCATTCTCTTAGTTATTTATTAACTCCCTAAATTGTTATGCTTTGTTATGTGCTCTTATTTTAACTTAACTTGTATTAAATGGCCAATAATCAAAAAGGGAGAGATTGTTGATGCAAGATGCATCATACGATTGAACCTGAGGTTTTGATCTTGGCAATAGGTTCAAGTTAAGTCTTGTGGTACTCTGATGTTTTGATTGAGCTTCCAGGGAAGTCCTAGTTGAGGTTACGTAAGGGAAAGCCCTAGTTGCGGCTAGGCAAAGAAGTCCTAGTTGGAAGGACTAGGCGAAAGTCTTGGCAGATAGAGGACATCGGACAGGAAGCCCTAGGGTCGAGGACACCATGCGGAAAGTCCTAGATAGGTTTAAAAGGTCTAGCAGAAAGTCTCGAGGGTCAAGATCAGACTGAGTAAAAGTCCAAGCAGGTCGGGTGGACCAAGGCTTAGCACCAGGTAAACTCTCTCGAGTGGAGTGGTGAGAACGCGCTCTCGAAAAGAGAGCAGTAAGTGTCGGTCCAACCTAAGATCTCACAAGAGATCTATAGTTGAGACCAGACTGCTCGTAGAGCTGTCAATCATATTCATATTTGATATATATGTATTTGTTGTGCTAACACTGTGATGCAGGAAGCTAACTAATGAAGCAAGCTAAAAAATGGGATCCAAGCGCCTCTATCACATTCAGGCGCCTGAATATCTAGGCACCCTAAAGTTTTCCAAGCGCTTGGACCAGAAGGCTTATCATGGCGACGAGATCGGATAGGATAAGGGCTGCTGGAGGCACCTCAAACCGATCTAAGCGCCTGGATCAGGCTATAAAAGAAGTCATCGATCAGAGCCTTGAGAATCAACTTTCTAACGCTTTAAGAGCTTCGTTACGCTTCTGAAACTCTAATACTTTGCCATGCCCAAACCTCAATGACGCAACAACGACACAACACCGCTACAAGCTCAAACAAGCCTAGCCTTGAGTAATGTGTAGTTGGTGCTTTTTATTACTCTTGTCTTCTTGTGCTTTCTACTCTAAGGTTGGTAGTTTTGTTACCAAACCTATATTTGGTAAAGAAGCGATTTAATAGTGATTGCCCCATGAAAGTGATCTAATAGGATCCGAGTGTTGGAGCAGTAGCCACAAGGCTGCGAACCAAGTAAAATCACTGTGTTTCTTATTGTGTTTTAATTTTCACTACATGACTTTGTGGTTTGTCGAATGATTTACAAACGTGTATGAAGCACGCTATTCACCCTCCCCCCTCCTCTAGCACTTTTCTCGATTCAACATTTTCAATGTGAGACTTTGATTATTAAATACAACAATTAGACGTAGTTAAATAATGAGCATTAATGAAGAAATAAATTTATAGATTTTTTTTTTAGAATTTTTAGGAATTTTTCTAAATTTGATCGGAGCTAATTAAAGGAGTTCATGGGGATATAAATAATAGGCTTTTAGAAAGCCTGTTTAAAATATCAATTTAGTTGGGAGTTGATTAATTTCATTAACCTAAAGTTTAATAAATTAACCTAAGCTTTAATTTATAAAGACCTAATCTTTTTCCCTTCCTTCACTCGACACTTCTCCTCTCACCCGAAACCAAACCACCGCCGACACCACTCGATTTTCTCTGATCAAAGCCGCCGTGATCCCTTCCTCTATCCCGATCGACTTCACCGTCGGTCATTGCCACCGCTGAGATTAGATCGTGATTTGGAGAGGTGAGGGCCCTATTTTCTTCCCCAAGTTCCCTTCCTCTCCTTGTCTTCCAGACACCATTAGCCGCAGTCATCACCGATCGTTGTCACCCTTATCACTGGCCACTCCTTCTTCACGGGGTGTTGGCTATTTTTGTTGGGAGACTCGAATCTAAGTGTTCTTCACATAGCCACCACTAGAGTTCCCTCCCGGATTTGGGAGCCATCTTTCCTGTTCCACACCCAATTCGGAGAGGGGTCACCGGTTGTATTTGTATCCACCGGAGTTCTTAGCTGATTAGAGGAGGTATCCACTTGCTCAGCTACTGTCCGGCAGCCTCCACCCACAACAAGGATCGAGCCAAACCTAGGTAAGAATCCTTGTTTCACTTGCAATTGCTCGAAGTTTGTTGTTGTTACTTCTGATCAACCTTTACGTGAAAACTTTTTTATGTTGGTCGGAGTTGTAGTCCCTTGCCTCTATCCCCCCATTATCTTGAGTTAATTAGATTGTTTATGAAGAATAGCATTTAGAGATCAGTTACACGGGTTCACTTGGCTAGGGTTTGGATCCAAAGCATGCTGTGTTACTCTGATAATTTATGGTTGGGCAGTGATCTCTGATCTTTGTTCTGCTTCTGATGTTGTAGTGTTGATTCCTCCTTGATGAGATTATTAATGTTGAATTCAACTTAATGAATCATCTAGTATGGAAGTTCATATATCTAATTATAAGTACTTGAATGTTCAGTGTTATTCTATTTTTGGAATTGTGGAGTTTTTGATATAGCTTGGATATGGATTTATGCATGAAGAGTTGTTTCGGTTTGTGAAGTTAGGTTGAATTCAGAATTGATATATTAGTTTGTGTTGCTTTGTTATCTTTGAATAGTTGGATATGAGCTATTAATTGAGAATTATAAATTTAGTTCATATACCTTGGTTGGTACTAGTTAAATCATCTTTAAATGCTTGGATTGGTGATACGTGGGGTTTGATGGATACTTAAATATTGTGACTAGAATTAATTGATAATTAGATGGATTTGTTGGAAATGATACTAGGGTTTATCTTGTAGGATGAGTTAAGATGTGAAGTTAAAGAGCCTTTATAATTCATTAGCTTTGTAATTAGTTGTTGAATATGTTTATGTAGTAATGGATGAGTTATATCATTATTTGATGACATAAGAGGTATTCTATCTCCTAAGAATTAAGACCTAAACGAAGTTGTAATGTTTATGTGTAATTCTAGGGTTATGTCATGTAATTAGGCATTAGAATTTATATATATGTTGATATCTATGGATTTTAGCTCCTTAAGTTGTTAAATAAGGGGTCTAAATAAGAACAATTAGAAGATTAACTCACATAAATTAATTAGTGAGTTTTGATTCTTATTTACATTCTAGCACTAAAGTAGTTTTATAATGCTACTTATAGGCTCGGGATACGAGACGGGGCATCGGTTCTGAGGATTTCTATAGTATGATCTACTTTTGAGGTGGGTACTTCTATCCTTATCTCTTTTAGTACTTTAAACTTAGTGCATGAATATTATAGACTTGATAGGTAGTTTTGATTATCTTAAATCTATTCATGTCATTTTCTGCTTTGGAGGCTTTGTTGCTTGATCTTGAATTAGTCTATTATTATTCATGCAGTCTCGATCTTTTGATTATCCATAATTGGTAGTGATACACACGTGTATGGTGTGTATCGCAGTTGGGTGCATGCGTGTATAGTATGCATCATAGGTCGTTACACACGTATATGGTGTGTTTCATAGGTATTTACTTCATGTGATGCATATGTTGTTTTATTTCTGGATATATTGTTGTTTGATGCATATGTGTATAGTGTGCATCGTAGGTCGTTACACACGTGTATGGTGTATTTCATAGGTATCCACCCTATGTGAGTTTTTTATACTGTGTTATGGTATATACCTATATGTGATGTTTGCTTATATGTGTGATGCTCATTTCATTATGCACTGCATACCACCTGCATGCTGACGACCATTGTCCCCCTTGTGATCGAGAGAGTAGTTAGTCATATTCCTGCCAACTCGGCCACTTAAATAGTGGTGTTTGGAGTGGAGCAATTTGTTTTGTTGTGCCGTTTGACCACTTAGGTAGTGGTAGCTGGAGCATCGTGCAGACAGAAACCTCTTGTTGTAGCTAGATAGCTATCCTACATCCTGACCACTCGGCCACTCAGAGTAGTGGTAGCTGGAGTGTAATCAGTTGTCACCTTCTCGCCCCCCCTGGCCACACGGATGTCGTGGTAGCTGGAGGGGTATGCCGGAGTGACTATGCTTTGCATATGCATTTGATTTCAGTTGCACTTGCATATGATGATTGTGCACTCAATGGATGTATGTACATATTTATAGATGACTCACCTATGTCTATGATAGCACTCATATATTGGAATTAGGTTTTATACCAAATACTGAATGGTGTTAGAATGGTTAAGAGTATCGTTATGTTAGGTGAAGATGTTGAGTTATATTTCTGCAGAGTTGATCATCTGTACAATACTTGGTCATATATATATGATAGAGTTCTTCCCATGAGACTGTATGTACCTTGATCCCCTCCTGTTATAGTTATCATGTATTATCCTTCTTATACTTGCAGAGTCATTTGGACTCACTACCCTTCTTTTTGTGTTACTTTCCTCATGTATCAGATAGATGATTTTCATTATCATCGGGAGAACCTGTCCACCTGTCCTACGTCACATGGAGGGTTTTTTGCACATTTATTGTTCATTACACTTTATTTCATTTGATTTTTTTCACTTATGTTGTAATAAGTGAATTGTGTTGTTGATTTGGATTCTCATTTGGTATTTGTTTTGGACATTTTGTTTTGATGTTAAGCTGTGTCGGCACACACCTTATTCTATTTGCATGTGATTTTGTTTAGTTATATTTTGACTTGGATATTTGGATATTATTATCTGCGTGTGTTTTGGCTTGTGTAAGTCGTGTAGACTTATACCAATTTGTATCGATCACATTGTGACTAGGAGGTACCGTCCATTTCATTGGACAAGTATACCTCCGGGGTATGACATTCATCATCAATGGGTATCGGAAAGAAGTAACTCAATTAAAATTCTGGGAATACATGGGGTTAACACTTTGGATTTAATCTTTGGTAAGATGGATGCCCTTACAAAAAAAATTAGAAGCTATGAGCACCAATCAAGCAAATGCAATCAGTGTAAGTTGTGAAATATGTGGTGAAATGGAGCATGCAAAGGAAACTTGTATACTCGAAGCCATAATTGCACAATTAGCTCAGATTGAATAAGTAGATGCAATTGGGAATTTCAACTCAAGACCATTCAACCCATATGCAAACACATACAACCCTGGATGAGAAATCACCCAAATTTCTCCTATCGCAACAATAATCAAGAGTAAACGGGGCAAACATCAAATTTGCACAGACTTCACAACCCTCATGCTTGGAGAAGTTAATTGAGAAAATGTGTGTCAATCAATTAGAAATGAAAAATGATATCAAAAAGCTTTGTGGGAGGATGGATAACGTTGAAAATTACTTAAAAGTTCTTTAAATCAAGTGGCACAAATAGCTACAACTTCCTCAAGACAACAAGTGTCATTCCCAGGAAAACCATAGAATAAACGAGTTGAGCATTGTAATGCCATTGAGCTAAGAAGTGTATGGACCTTAAGGCAACAACAAGTGACTGCTACATCTGAAGGGATCAGGAGTACACTAATCAGAGAGTCAACTCCTTCTTCTACAAATCATGAGCACATCCAAGAAGAAGTAGAGAATGAAAACCCGATTGAGGCTAACCCACAGGGTAGAATTGTACCACCAGTACCCTTCCCTCAACAGATTATAAGTACAAAAAGGGATGAGGAATTCAATCAGTTTTTGAAGAAGATGAAGGAAATATGCATTAAGATTCCACTTATAGATGCCTTTAGTAAATACCTAAATTTTCCAAGTTTATGAGGAACATTCTTTCATCAAGATGCAAGAAAGATGGCCGTGAAATAGTAGCCTTAATGGTGGAGTGCAGCGCCTTCTTATCAGAATTTATGCCTCCAAAGTTGAAGGATCGAGGAAGCTTCTCGATTCCCGCATCATCGGGATTACTATTATTAAAAAGTCTTTTGTGATTTGGGGGTTAGTGTTAGCCTCATGCTACTTTCGTTGTGTAATAATTTAGGGATGAAAAACTTGAAACTTACCACTGTGATATTGGAACTGGTAGATCACTCTTATAGATACCCATTTGGTATTCTTGTAAATACGCTAGTTAAGGTAGGGAACTTCTTGGTCCCTACCGACTTTGTGGTCCTAGAGATGAATGAGAATTCTAAAATCTCAATCATTCTAGGAAAGTCATTCCTGGCCACCACCAGAGCTATATTTGATATAAATGATCACAAGCTCACATTGGTGGTGGGAGAGGACAAAGTATGTTTTGATTTATCTAACTCCTCTTATACTCTACTTGTATTTGATGATTGCAAAGGTACAATGAACTTAAACAAGTTGAGTCCAAGAAGAAGTCTCTGAAGGAGATGGAGAAGCCACTAGAGGAACCACATTATGATGGCAAAGGAAAAAGGGTTAGACCCAGCCCTGAAAAGTATATCATCCTGACGAAAGCTATGATGGAAAGAAGGGTCCAAGCCCAGAAGGCCATAGGAGAGGGGAGCATAACCCCTTCAATGTCAAGGCTCTAAGTTGAGCCAAGTCAGGGGTCGAGCTAATGACCTTAAACAAGCACTTCTTGGGATGCAACCCAAGGGTTTACTTAGATGTAATTTTTGTTTCTTTAATTTTGTTAATATTTTTCTTTTCTTTTGTAGATTTAAAGGCCCACACGAGTTGACTGTGGAGTTTCCATGTTGTAGGAACTCAGGTCTAGGTGGTGCCTAAAAAGCACAGTCATGCTTCCAAGACAGTAACATCTTAGCTCCGGGCCGTGTCTCACAGACATGACCATGTCCCATCCAGACAGACTTCAAATATGGGCAGGTTTATTAAACATGGTCATGTCTAAGAGGCAGAAACAACTCAACCGCAAGCCATGGTTTTTAAACACGGTCGTGTGGCGATCCTATGGTTTTAAAACCCTTAATGCCATGCCTGCCCCTTCCCCTCCCTCTTGTGTCTTCATCTTCCCTCTACTCCATTTCTTAAGCCCTCTTCCGTTTTTTTTTTCTAATTTCTTCTCACCACACAAAAAGCTCACACCCTTTTCCTCTTCTACAAATAGAGCATCTTTTTTCTTCTTCCCCAACCATCTTTCATCTATTATCAAGACTCTCTCCCAAGATGTTGAAATATTTTAGAAAAAGATCAGGCTCACAAAAAGAAGGTTCATCCAAAAATAAAGGCAAAGAAAAACTTCCTTCCAAGAATAAAGAAAGGGCACGCTTCAAGGGTATGAATCACAACTTTGGTATTATTTTTCAAAATGATGAACAAAAATTGTGTTTTAACTCTTTGATGAATCGTCCTATTTCTTGCACTAAATATGTGGACTATGATTGAACTTTGGATGCTTTAGAATTTACAAATGATGTTGAATAGTTATTTGGTAGGGTTGGATGGAATGGTATCATGAAGATGAATTACCCAACATATCCAAGAATCACTTAAGAAATTTTAAGATCAATAAATTTTTGATATGATAACCAAGAGTCAAAAATAATTTCATGTAGGTTATTTAATGATAACTATGTTTGGACTCTTGATGACTTCAATGCATGTGTTTGACTTGCCATATGAAAAAAGAAAGTTAACTTCAAAGAAATTCAAAAGCTCAGAGATATGGGATGCACTTGGGGGTATATACCGGCTATTTCTAGGGCTACATGCATTGTAAATCTATTTTTTCGTTACATCCACTTAGTAATGAGACATACAATTTTTGGCTATTGTGTGTAATTGTGAATTATTATGTTTGTGGTCTACGATTGAAGAAGTGAATGTTGAAACATGACTACTTTTTGTAAAACACTTAGTTAGACTAGGAAAATCTTCTTTCAATAGTCCCATCATTTTAGGAGGGTTGCTCACTCGTATAATGGTTGTCTTAGGTTGTGACTTAGAGGGATTGAAAATGGTGGAGAATACCCTTGGATTATATATTGAGTTTTGTTTGGCTATAAAAAAGATAAAAAAGGATGAGCATGGATACAATCTTATATTGAAAGATAGATTCCCTTTATCTTTGTCAAACAGTGACTTGACCCCCATAAGAATCAAAGAAAATTGGTTAATATTGATTGCCTCTAAACAACCTTTTCTTATAGAACCCTCCATTCACATGCCTTCAAGTAGCCAATCTTTAAGTAACCACCCTCTCTTAAAGTTTAAATTTTTTGCATTTCAACCTATTTTAAATACACTTCATCATGACATGACCATCCATAAAAATTTGCTAGAGCAACATCATGTAATGCAGGATGAACAATTTTAATATTTGCAGGAACATTTCAAGAGAGAGTAAGAGTTATTTCAAAAGATCGATTTTATGGAAGTGCAAAGAAATGATTTGAAGAAGCAAGAGGAATTTCGGAGCTTTAATGAGACAAACCCATATAAAAATTTCCTCTATGTACAATTATCACAAAAACTTGGAAAACAATGGTTGGATACCTATTCTAAATGAATTTAAAGGATTCCCTGATTTTTTTCCTGGCTCCACCTTATTGATTTCATTAGGACAATGAAATGTCTAAAGTATGGGGGAGAGTTGTACATACATAGCTTTATTTTGTTTTTTCATTTGCTTGAGTTAGCTTAGTTTTATTTTCTGGATTTGCTTTAGATTGTTTATTCTAGTTTTGTGGCATGTCAATTGCATCATTATCATATTTTAGTATGACTTATTTTCTTGCAAAAATAGTAGTACGCTCTTATCTAGATTTTCATGTATTGTGATGTATGTGCTAGTATGTTTAGTGAACTATTTTTTTCTATCTATAGCTTGAAGTGAGCATGTATCGGGGGGCGCTGGGGGTGAGCGTTTCGCCTTTTGCCACAATTGAAGTGAGTATGTATGCAATTGTATGAGTTTGAGAATTGGCCTAGTCTTAGGATCTCTTTCACATTGCGCTTGATATTGAGTTGATACTTCTAAAAATAGTCATGATTTATAGAACTAGACTAGTACTCGTGTTTCTAAGGTGATTTCTTAATTACATTTTGGTTACTGGAGAATCTCGGATCACGTCAGCTCATTTGGAAAAATCAAAAATCCTCTACTGATTTTAGTGCTATATATTGCTGCATACAAGCACATAAAAAAAGACATGAATAAGGGTTAAAAAAATAGTTGTCATTAGGGGAAACTATCAAGTTATCCCTTTTAGACCGAGTTAGGTTACTAGGAAAATAAATGTTATGTTTCTGATTTGAGCTATCTTTTGAGACCTTGTGTAGTTGAGAAAGATGAACCATGCGTGTGGCAGGTTAGTATCTATCACCGGGAGCATAAGAAACACAGTTAGCATAAGAAAATGTTAGACCACTTATTGCACCAAGCATGAAGAACTATTATTTAGGTCATTCTCAAACAAATCTTTGTATCATACTAACCAATGAAACTATGGGATAGTATTAATGTGAATCACTAGAGATCATGATGCATCTCATTTCCACATGAATCTAGATTGTAGGTTTTTGCTTGAGGACAAGCAAAGGTTTAAGTTTGGGGGTGTAATGTGCATAGATTATATATGTTTTTATGCATGACGCACATCTTCTTACATTTCATTAACATGATTTACATTATCGCACCTTATTTTATTATGTTATCAAGCTTTTAACTATCATTCAGAGATATGCTTTTTACGTGTTTTCATTTATTAGATGCATTTCAGAGCAAAATGGAACATTTACGAAGAGCAAAGAAGGAAAGTAGAGCAGAAAAACCCTAGTCGTGGCTCCCAGGCATGACCTAGGCATAGGTCGTGCCTCCTAAGGCATAGGCGTGCCTCTCAGATGCAGTAGAAGCTCAAGTGCAGGTCGTGTCTCCCAGACACGGCCGTGTGACATCCGTGAAGAAGGCCAAGGCACGACCATGTCTCCCAGACACGGCTGTGTATCGATCTGGGGAAAACTTGAAGCATGGTCGTGTCTCCCAGACATGACAGTGTCTCACTTGCAGTCCATCTTCAAACCTGGGTCGTGCCTCCACCCATAAGAGCCTCAATTCCTGGCCGTGTTTCCTAGACATGGCCGTTTGCCAGGAAAGACATGGGTTGTGCCCTATGCCTATAAAAGGGAGGTTTTGCCCCTTTCTCAAGGGGAAGTTATTCTTCCGTTCTAGGGAGAACACTATGTCCATCCACACTTTATTTTCCAGAGATTTCTCTGGAGATCCGAGATGGATTTCTTCGTTTCATCATCATCTAAGAAAGGGAAGCATTCCCAAAGACCAAGACAACATCCGACTAAGCATTCTTTCCCTCTTCCTTCTTAATTTGGGCTTGAATGTTTCTTTTGATGTCTTGTGCTTTCTCTCCTTGTTTATGGAGTAGATCTCATATATTCTAGGGTTAGGGAGTAACTATGATGTGATTGATGATGTATGAACTATGGATATGCCAATTTCCTATTTCTATGAGATG
>JBBUKS010496070.1:0-14779 GCA_038050645.1 Hedychium gardnerianum
TCAATGGCGTAAAATGATCCATATAGCCGACCCCACATAGTGGGATAAGGCTCGGTTGTTGTTGTTGTTGTTGTTGATCAAAGGGTGCCCCTCACCAGCCCTCCTTGTAAAATGACACAATGACACAGCTGTCCTCAAATATACTATTCTGCATTATTATTTTCTATCACACGTATTAAATTGTGAACCGATTGGTCAATTGTATGAGATAAGTATAGTAGTCATAGTTTCGGAATTTCGTAACTGCTACAATGCGGATTTGACATGTTGATTTAGCATTCACATTGTAGTAGTTAAGAAACTGTAATTGTTACAAATATTATAACAGTTATGATTTTATAATTGTTATAACATGCTCTATTGGTTTAGGATTTAATTGTTATGACAGAAGATAATAATGTCAAACATGAAACTCGAGGGCAACTGGGTTATTCTACGGGGGTTAGTGGGGTGGGCGATTGGTCGGGTGGGGAGTTTTTTGATTAAAAAAAAATGAAAAAGAGGCACTCATATAATGATTTCAAAAAGTAAGGGCTCGATTTTTGCTCATGTTTTTTTTTTTTATTTATTTCCTCTGAATGATGTGGAGCAGTCGTGGGGTGTGGTCAGGACGACGAATTTTAAAACTAGAACCTTTTTTTCGGGCAGCACACGTCGATCCATGCTCTTCAGTTTTAAGTGTCATTTGGTTTTCCTTCATGTGGTCTCATGCATCTTCGTTTGCTTTCCGAATTGGATAATACACGATTTTCTGGTCGCAGGATACACAAAGTACTGCCGCTTGTGGAAATCCTCCAACCGAAACTTGTTTTGGTAAACATCTCGATCTGTGCCCATCGGCTTCGACTGTCATTTTATCTTCCTTCATGTGATGTGGTTGTTTTCATGCAGTTCCCCAAAGATCTTCGGACACAGTTACAGGCTCATGGGAAGAACTCGCCGCCGTCATACTTGTACTACACCGAAAACGTTCCATTGCGAGTTCCGAGTCCTTCAAAGAATTACAATGCCATGCTGGAAACTGATCTTGCGGTTCAGCTTCGGCCGCGAAAACTGACGCAACAAAACTTGGCCATTGCGAGGCTGGAGGGAAGTATTCGGATGAGGGAAGGAAGATATTTCTTATCCGCATCGAAAGTTCAACTCGGATCTTCAAACGAGAAGTTGCTTCATTGGGGTTCTGTCGAGCCTGCTCGTTTACTCGTCGCCTTGCAAGAGAGGGGACTAGTCGGGAATATGCAATGGAACGAGGAGGCCGCGAGTGATACCGTTTCGATACAAATAAGAGACCCTAAGAATGCCATTATCGATACCGATGGAAGAAGGACAACAATCGGTTGCGAAGATGAAAACATCGCCGCATTAATTTATGAAATTTTTAGCAGCGTTTGTGATGGAATTTAAGTATTTGTGAGTAGTTTGATAAGAATTTGTTTATGTTCGATAATTTATTTTTTAAAAAATTAAAAAAATATATATTTTCGGTTTTTATGGTTTTAATTTAAACATTCCATTAAAAGGGCTCAATCAACGTCAACAGAGCCATTCCGATCTTTCCTCTTTTTTCTTAGCCCCAAAGAAAACTCTCTCCTTTCCATCTCCCGATCCATCGCCCGGCCTCGCTACTGCACCGCCATGGATGCCAAGCTTCGTGAATTCTTCGACTCCGTCGGCTCCTTCTTCACCGGCGGCGACAACGTTCCCTGGTGCGACCGCGACGTCATCGCCGTAAGTCTTCCTGCCGATTCCTCGCTCTACCTTTCTCTTGTCGTCGTATTTCTTATCGATCCGAACAACTAGGGATTCCTCAGAAGGTTTTGTTGTTTGTCTCAGATTTTCATCCTTTTTCTCTATTTGCTTCTCTTGATCACTGTGCTTCGCCTTCCCAGGGTTTTGAGAGAGAGGTTGCGGAGAGTGGCAGCGCAGAGGCCAAGAACGAATGCCTCATGAGGTTGTCCTGGGCGCTCGTTCATTCCAGGTACCCGGAAGATGTGAATCGCGGAATCGCCATGCTTGAAGGTTACTTAATCACATATCGCCTGTGAAAATTCGCATTTTTTCCCCTTGTAGATTTGTGTACCTTTTGTGGTTGAATTGCAACCTTGTTAACACTGGTTTCTTCAGCTTCTTTGGATAGTTCAGCAAGTCCACTGCAAACTAGGGAGAAACTTTATTTGTTGGCTGTTGGGTTTTACAGAAATGCAGACTACTCCAGAAGCCGTCAGCTGCTGGAACAATGTTTACAGGTATGACGTTATTGTGATACAGGCTTATTGACATATATTCGATAAAATGTTTATTATGGATTGACATATTTTGTGCTTGCTTAGATGTTTAGTTGTTCTTTGTTTGAATATACTGATGACACAATATTTTACCTTTTTGTTTGTCCTTTTTCCTGTTTGGGAAAAAAAAATTGTATAAGCTTTATGCTCTTCAGTTCCTCCTGTATACATATCAAACACCAAGCTACTTAAGATAGCTCGAGTATAAGCCACTAATGGTAGAACTTGCTAAACAATGCATAATAGACGTTTTTTTTCTTCCAATGAGAACGCCCTAGTTCAAATGATCATGTCCTTTCCTATTTAAACTATGTGTCTTGTTAAAATATTGTGAATATAAAGCATGCAACTCTAAAGCCTGCTAAATGGTAGAGGGTAGAAAGATTTTAATACTTACCCAAAGTATAACCAAATTTGCCTTTTTCGTAGTATTAGAGATGCTATGTAGAACATAATGAGAGAGAAATTCACCAATAATGAAACACGTTAATGTGTTGATGATATCATCATATTATTGTTGGCTTGAGAAAATGAGCTGAAAATAAAACAACTAGTTATGTTTTGGAACTAGTTAAGCATACTGTTGTTTTCCAGAAATAGAGGAAACTATTGGATGCTACCAAAAATCCTGGTAACTTGAGATTTCAATGTTAGGTTAGTGAATATTTGCTGCCATGCCCTTGGGTCTGCTAGTGTCCCCCCCCCCCTTCTTATTTTTTTAGCTTTTACCTTTTTCGGATGGAAGATGGTACATGACGTTCGAATGCAAAAATGTGTTTTTTCTTCATTGGAATGCCAGATATCACTTGAAGTGACAATGGTTCTTGTAGGAAGCAAGAACCCTTCTACATTTTGCTAGACATGTTTGAAAAAGGGAGTCTAGACAAAATACTACTCTCATTAATACTTTGGACACACAAACAAGATCATTGATGGTAGTTTTGGGTGCTTTAGGAATGGCATATATTCTTAACATGTCGATGAAAGGGTTAATGTTAACGACTCACTTTGATGGATAAGGAAATGTCTTATTTGAAATACAGCATCAGACATAAGCATCGTTATTTTCATAGTAAAAGTTTCACCCTAGATTTCTTGATTACTAGGCTTTTAGCTGCGATTATTACCTCTATGTTTGCAGTAGTAAGATTCTGTTGATTGTGACTTTTAGGGTCTCCTGTTTCAACAATATATATATAAATATATATTCAAAATAAGAAAAAATGTGGCCAGATGCATCAGTTTCAACATCTTCTGGTGATTTTCTACTTAAGTTCTATTTAATTGGTTTAGAACATATTCTTTCTGATTTGCTCATCAAGCCCGGTGCTCAACATCAAGTTGGGTAGGTTATTTATTTAAGTTTAATCTATTTGTTTCATGTCTTGCTTAGCAGCTCTTATATGTTCCAATATCAATAATTCTGCAAACTGTCCTGGGACATTTTCCTTCCTAGTTCGACTTAGTTTATGAAGGATATGATCAGAGTGATTACTTAGAATGGTTGAAACTATATGTTACAAAAAAATGCACAAAAGAGAACAAGGGAATGTTTTATCGCAAGACTAGAATCTCATGGCTCAGAATCTGCAACAACTATAAAAAGTTAAAGAATTTAATGGTTTTCGGTTGACTTTCTCAAGTTATTGATTACTAAACTAAGGCTTAAAGGCTTGTTCCAAGCTAGCATTCTCTTCTCACCTTGCCTTGCATTGTGGATGATGGAAAACCACAGTGAACTGCAATCACCTGCCTCACAGCACGGTCGACTGACACCCAAATTGCCTCATGTCCATCCACCCTCTATGATTATGATTATAGGGTTTTGGGTGCTATGAATCCCAAGCGAAGGAAAGATTGTGAAGAACTTGAGGGAGAACCACGAGGAAGAATCATGTGAAAAATATTGTACCAAGCCTGTGAGTCAAAGTGGAATAAACCTAACCTGCTATCGTCGTCGTCATTGTGTCAATGTGGTGCGTCTAAGTGCAATAGTGGAATGATAAAATTGAAATTACACTAGGAAATGAGTCCTGGATTTAAGATCTGTTATTCACAATAGCCTGCCGAAGCATCTTGGATGAAGCTTTTATCCTTTCAATGTCTTTCTACCGCAACTTGTTTTCGTTTCTTCTCATTTGTAGATTGCACCGGATTGGCGACAAGCCCAAACTCTGAAAAAAGTAGTGGAAGATCGAATTGCAAAAGGTATTAATAACATCAACTATCACTCGATTCATCATCAAAATCTAAGCTCTTGTTCTCGCAACAGATGGTGTGATCGGCATCGGAATCGCGGCGACCGCCGTGGGGCTTCTGGTAGGAGGCATCGCGGCACTCGCAACTAGGAAGAAATAATCTCATGTTCTTAAGACCCTTATGCTCTCATTTGATGCCTTGCTCTGTCGACAATCATTTGTCTACTGAATTATCGGATTGATGCCTTTGGTAAATGCTGTATTTCTTTTTTATCTGTTTGAGTGAAGACTTAGCGACTAAATTCTCGAGTTCATCTTATCTTCTTTTTTTTTTTCTGAAAAGAAACTGAAATATCAAATATATGAAAAGATAATTCATATTTGATTATTCTATAATCTAGAGTTCATCTATATGATTCATTATCTCAGTTTTGTTGGCCCATTTTAGTTTCTTGATTTACAAAGATGGCTGTGGTGTCAGTCACGTTGGACGTCCGGGTAAGTGTACGATCTTTCACCGTCAATTATCTCAGTTGTGTTAGCTGTTTACTTTTTAATTTTTGCCTATATATTCAACTTTCTTTTGTCTAATTGATGTATAATTTGTGTTTATTAATTCACTATTTTGTTGTTTGAGAACATTGCCGATGATTAAAAGTAGTATGGTCACTTAGCGTGAAAAAGGTCCGACATTTTACAAAACAGTAAAAAACCATCCAAAATAATTGGCGGATTGCTTGCTTAAAACCACAGCAGGCTGATGGGAAAATGAGTCCTCAAAAAAATATATTTTTTTTAAAAAAAATTGCTCTGTTTTGTCCTAACACAAATTTTATTCAACTGATGTGGCAATTTGTAGTTATATTGATTATGTTTTAAAACAAAATTCAATATAGAACAAACATCTTTCTATGATTTTTTTTTATTATTTCAGATATTAAAGTTTCAAATATAGTGGGCGGCGGCACCACTGTAATATATTTTAATTAATGAAAAAACAGCCTCGAGTTCTAATACAATGCTTAGTCTTCTAAATAGTTAATAAAATATTTAAAATTCAAATTTTAATTATGATATATTATAAACAAAAATTAGTGGAATGATAAATTTAAAAAAATCCATCACTTAATAAGTTTTTACAAGTATTTTTTAATTTATTTTAATAATTAATTTTAAAAATTTATGAAATCAAATCATTTTAAGATTAATTAAATTAAAAAATTAAATATTTAAATTAAAAATAATAATGAAGAAATAGTTATTTGAGAACATTACTCATGGTAAAAGTAGTATAGTAACCTACCGATATGAAACTCTGACTTATGAATTGGGTTTATAAATTTTTTTTATTGATTATCAAAATAAATTAATAAATACACATAAATTTTAACTGATGATTTAATATTATAAGTTTTTAAACTCCTTAGATATATAATATGATCTGAATAAAAATTAAATTTTCATTATCTAAAAAATCCGTTCTATTTTTTATTATCGTGGAGGCGAAATAGTAACATTTATCCATTTATCCAATCAGAATAAATTTTAAAAAAATCGCTCTGTCTACTTTTAATCCCAACACCCCACCGAAGCCCAAAATCTATTCAATTGAAAATATATAGTTATGTAATTATTTTTTAAAACAAAAAATTTAAGAAAGATCAAACATCTTTTCTATATTTTTTTATATATTTCGAATACTATAATTTTAAATAAATTAGGCGACACCACTATTATGTGTGTTTATCAACGAAAAAACCAGAGAACACTAGTCAGATATTGATTACCAACTTTCTATAGTGTGTTACAAGAGTTAAAATTTCGTGTTAGTCTTAGATAGATTAACAAAAGTGTTAAAAATGAATATTTAACCTTGTATCACTGTGTTGCAAAAGTTAAAAGTCCCAATTTTTTTTAAAACAATCAAAATTACCCCCAAAATAATCGTCTGAGGAACTTACTTACGGCAAGCAGACTCCTATTAAAATGAGTTACCTTTATCCAATTAAGAAAGTAGTTCGCAAACCCTACCATATGCATCTGTCGGATATCTTTTTATTTTTTCAAATACTTAAAAATTAAATTTTAATTTTATTAAATTAATAAATAAATTTATTTTTAATGAACGATTGAGCTAAAAATTTTAGACAAATGGATCGTGTATTACAAATGCTTCCTGATTTGATTTTTAGACGGTGATTTTTTTTTTTATAAAATTTGATTATTTTCAAAATTAATCAATATAAATTAGATATATAATATCAATTAAAAAAATAGTTCGTAAATAAAAAAAAATGTATTCCTACTTTTAAGCTCTAACACAAGTAAAAATGAGTATTCGATTAAAATCGAATGGAATTAATTAAATTGAATCGAACCGATTTTTTTGATAAAATCGAACCAAAAAAATATCGGTTTAACCGAATTAATCGAATTTTTTAATTATAGTAAAAAAAATTGATTGAATTTAATAAAATTTTGATTTCGGTCTAAAAAATCGAATTTAAAAATTCGATTAGATGAAAATTTTGATTTATTCAATTTATTCGATTAATCGAATAAAATTTTTTAAAATCGAACCCGAATCAAATTAATCAATTTTTTTTTTTAAAAAATAAATTTTAAAAAAAATCAAACTAAATTTTAAATTCAATTGATTCCATCGATTTAACTAAATTTTTATTCACTCCTAAATGTAAAAAAATTTATACTTATTTATATATATATATATAAATAAGATTATAAAATATGTACTAATTACTAGTATATGAATATTATGATCATAAAATATGTCAAATCCTGATTAATAATCAGATTTTTATTGTTTTATGTATTAATTATTGTTCGAACTAGTTAGATTAGTTCTTATAATTTATCTCCTTCGTGTTAGTCTTGGGACGGACTGACGGGAGCGCTGGAGACGAGTATTTCACCTTTTACCATCATTTGACTCATGATTCGAGCTAATAAAAGGGTTCAAATTTTAACTATGATGATGTATTATAGAAAAAAATTTCTTCCAGTAAAAAACGGATCTACATTAATATTTTTTAATTTATCCTAACGATCGATGAAAATTTTTCATAAGATCAGGCCGATAGTCCTAGATTGGACGATACCAAATTTGGTTGTTTTTTTTTTACTATGATCATGCTCTCACACGGATATAGTTGAGATAATAAATGATTAAAAATTTATCATTTAAAATTAAATAATCAAATTTCAAAATTAATGGATGTAAATTCTTATATCCCATATAACTGATCTATATATCCACTTACCTTCTTAATTAATATGACCCTTTCATATTAACTTTAAAAAATGCTTCCCTTTTACCATTTCAACCCATGACCACCACCGATCAGTTTTTCGTTAAATTCAACACCGACCCACGACCATCCATCCAAATTTTTCATTAAATTCAACACCGACCCACCCACGACCACCCATCCAAATTTTTCAATAAATTCAACACGGACGCATATCTCATAGATCGAATCACAACACTATGAAAAACACCGAAAGGTTATTCAATCGACGTGGAGATTTATAATCACCCTGTTCTATAAAATTTTTGTTATTTAAAATATTACTTTAAATAAAATAAAATAAAATCTTAACAAATCAAAAGGCAGGCGCAGGCGCATGCGCCAAAATAACTATACAGTTAACAAGAAACAAAAGCCTTGCAACACTTTTATTCACATAGATGTTCTTAGTGCATCATATTTGGCAACACATTTAACGTTCTTCCAGCAAAAGACGAGATCTCAGCTCCCCACCAAAAGAATATATTATCGAACAAACAACTTAACATGATCCAAAAGCTCCTAATAGTTTTCAGTGTCAAAAGTCTAATCTGATAGTAGGCACGCAGTTGAATCCAAAATCCAATATCAACCTCTCCTGCATGCATTTGAGGATAAACTACCTACAATTTGCACATTTAATTGTCACTCTTTCAGTTATATAGCTCGAGTGCGCTAGATCACGGTGCAGGCGGCAGCAGCATACTTCCGATGCGCGACAGTTCAGAAACCTTGGGTCACCAAAGAATCCACGAGAGAAGGTTTAGATATGATGGAACTGGTGAAGCTTAAGGTGGTGTGCCTTCCTGTAAATCAGCTCTGTAGTTGCCAGTATGATAGTCGTGTGAAGACGGCTGGTATTCGAAGGAGTTCGAGTTGACTGCTGGATTGGCTGCAGAGTTGTAAGCAGGTTCGATGTTTTCGTTAACACTCTTTGTAGGTCTTTTTGCTCTTTTTGGCCTCTGGTCAGGAGGGTGATCTTCCTCGTAACCACTTGGACTAGGTTCATCAGGTTCGGCTACACCACCTGCTGTTTTATGAGGGTTCTGCGACTTTGAAGGTTTATTATGCTTCTGGGAACTGGATTTTCTCTGGGTGAAGGATTCGAGAGAAGCACCGAAACCAAAGTTAGAACAGCAAATCAATTTACTTCTGAACTAATTTTCCATGATTAAATGAAAATAGAACTCTGATTATGATATTAACTAATTGCATCATTTCTATCTTAACTAAGAATCTATTCATGGCAAAAGTTAGAGATGCATGTTATCGAATATTGAAGTCATGGTAGCCGAACGAAACCTTTCTGTTATGGGTACTTTCTTTTTCCAAATCATTTTCCACTGGAACACCGTTTATCAAGTCTTCCAGAGATACACCACCATCCGCGTCTACTCGTATTCCTTTTGATCGTTTTCTCTTCTGTCGTTCCTTAGACTGCCAACGAAAAAGGATGACTATAGTCAGAGATACAGAAAGCACATCAGTAGGTGCAAAATGTATGTGGTGATATCTACAACAAAATTCATAAGCCGATACTGGAGAAAAGTTCTTCCACATTACAGAACCTGATTACAGAAATGCTCATCCAAATTTGGGTGCGATATATACTTTGAAAAATCATATTTAAATAAACAGCTAATAAAGTGAGAAGGTTGTTTCTTTAACAGAAAAACAATAGAAGTAAAGGTACGTACCATCTGTTGCGGTACTTCTTTCAACTTCTGCTCCAATTGTGGATCGTCAAGGAGAAGGGATACTACATCCTCGGGCTTCAAAAGATCACCCTGAACATGGCCACCTGTCATGACAAGCTGCTGCACCGTATTCTTTTGGCTTGCACGGTGCAAAATTTTTTCTTCGACTGTTTCTTTGCAAATCAATCTATACACACTAACCTGAGTAGAGAAATCAAACCAAGGCAAGCACTTTATTAACACCTCAGTAATGGACACGACAAGGTTGCAAGGTAGCAACTGGGACTGACTGATTTACCAAGACAGACGACATAGCTCAGTCCCAACAATATTTACGAATTATCATCAAATTGCTATAAACATTACAAGGAGATGTTCAAAATTCAACCAGTTGGTGTTCATTAAATTTGCTCCAGAAGGGACAGAGAAGCTCATTGACCAAGAAAACATAAATGTCTAATCCTCAGCTATGCAATGTACTTTACATAGCAGAATGGAAAACAAAAGAAAACATGAAAAATAATTTATCCAAAAAATAAAAGGTAGTATGCCGAATCCTTGTCTCATTTCTTAGCAGATGCATAAGTAAGATTTCATGTCTCTATCAAATAGGTCCCTCTATTTTCTATTCTCTTTTTCTAATTTT
Organism: Hedychium gardnerianum; assembly: GCA_038050645.1. Classification (NCBI taxonomy): domain Eukaryota; kingdom Viridiplantae; phylum Streptophyta; class Magnoliopsida; order Zingiberales; family Zingiberaceae; genus Hedychium; species Hedychium gardnerianum. The sequence continues at coordinate 10,135 of JBBUKS010496070.1, forward strand.
TCATGATAAATATTTTATTTTTTTATTGCATTTCTCTTTCAATTTCCAATTTTTAAAAGCATTTTTTAAATAAGTAAAATGAAAATTGAAGAAAAAAAATCACAACCCATAATCTTCACTTAACAGCTAATATATCCAGATAAAATGAAAATGAAGATTTTGCTGTTTTACTTACGTCCTTTGTTTGTCCCAACCGATGTGCCCTATCCATCGCTTGCAAGTCCAACGTTGGATTCCAGTCACTCTCATAGAAGATCACAGTATCAGCAGCAGTTAGATTAATACCAAGACCTCCAGCTCTCGTACTCAGCAGAAAAACAAATATATCATTCCTGCAAGGAAAGGGTACCATGACAATCAAGACCAAGACACCATATCTATGAGTTATTATGCATATACTAAGTTTAAAGATTATTTCATGTCCAGCCCAAGTTTAAATTACAATTAAGATCTCCCAGTAATAAAAAATATATATGTGATAAATCAAATGCTATTCAATCACTATATAATTTGACATTGCATAACTAAATTATAATGATATCCGAAATGATAGCATAGCATGCAACATAACATCAAGAAAAACATGTAAGATTTGAATTTATTGTAATTCTAGCTGATGTCGCATGCCACATCATATAACGATGTATACATCATGTGTAAAGTCACCTTCACCAGTAACATTATTTTTAATGGTAGGTCATTTTGAAGATTGACGAAGTTTTGAAGATTTAAAGCATATGCTATTTTTGAAACAATCTTGAAAGTAGTATGCTATATATACAGATTAATTATTTTATCTTACAGTGACACCCTGTAAAGATTAAATGCATGCTCATGCCACATTATTAGAAGAGGGATTACATACCTACGCTGAAAATCCCTCACCATGTCACGACGGTCCATAATAGTAGATGATCCATCTAATCGGAAGTACTTGTATTTCCTGTAGTTCATATAATCCTGGAAAATATTTGATAACATCCTCATAAGAAGTTACAAGTTTGTGATAACAAGAGGCTGAAAGAATGTTATGGCAAATTTATAACATCCTCAAAACATATTTCACTGAGGGCATTCAGTTAAAACCTACATTGCTTAACCCCTAGTACATATGACAAATAAATTGATAATCAGTAAAAACAGGCAAAGAAATTTTTGCAATTCAAACTACATTTGTAGTAATAGAAGCATTGATCTTGATAATGCCAACTATCCTTGTCGCTTCATTGACAGCTATTAAAACAGATGCTACACGAGAACAAATCATATATCTCAAGGAAAAAAGCTTTAATATGAAAAAAACCCAGCATCCCTTGCATGTGATACGAGTCAACTAGAAGATACTATGTGAAAAATGAAGTAAACAGGATCGACAGAAGCTTCTAGAAAAAAATTATATATGATATCGAAAAGAACATTACAAATAAAACAGGATTGTTCTAAGCAGAAAGTTAAAATAGCGGCGGTTTAAATGAATGATTAAAATCAATCTAAATGAGGACCAGTATAATTATATTTCAAATCTCGCAATTACTTTCAGGGAACTTAAAAGACAATCTCTATAATTTAATAATAGTCACTAATGGTTTGCAGAAAGAATATACAAAATAAAGAAAGGTAAATTTGGTCCAAGAAATAGTACATATATATATCAGGAAGACAAGAGGCTATAAATACCTCAAGTATATTTAACATTTTTGTCATCTGCGTAAATAAAAGAACACGATGATTTTCAGCCCGCAGACGTTTCAATAGCACGTCCAGAGTTTGAAGTTTCCCAGAGTCCTAGAAAAAGATTATGCAAATGGATATATATATCAAATGACCAAATTAAACAATATTAGCAGAAATATCTGAAAGAAAGAAAGCCCAAAAGACATTCTACAAAAAAACATCCAATGAGTCATCAATTATTCCAATTTGCCTGAAAATTATTATCAAGTACCGTGAGCATTTTAGCAGGATCAAAGCTTCGCACGGGTGGAGAAGAACCAAAAATCCTATATGGGAGCTGAAAAACGGGCTCAATGATATTTGACCATGAAATCTCTTCTATCAAAGGGTGGGAATGAATAGGCATTCTAGGACCATTAAATTCAGAGGTCCGAGCAAATCCAACAAACAATTTCTTCAACCAAGGGTTATGAAGCTCCTCGGTCATTTGGTAGGCAAAGCTTCTGTCAGAGCATTGAGCATGTATCTGTGGAAGAGAAAAAATATTAAATAAATTAGATAGGGTAACTAATGGAATTCTTTGATAGTAATACACAGAGTAGCAACAATATACAAGATATGCATGACACAAAAAACTTGGATATCTCCATTATATTGAAAGTAAAAAGAGAGTGTCAAACTTACAGGTGGAGATCTGACCCGTGGTATAAATGCATATATAGAACGTAAAAGCCTGACACTCATTATATACCGATCTTGATGGGAAGTAACCAAAGCCTCATATGGAGCATCACTAGAACCAGTTGAAAACCTTTTTCTAAGTAAGCTTGATTCAGATTTTGCTGGTAACAGCAACATCCGTGCAACAGTTCGAATATTTTGTTTATCCAGGTGAGTGCTTTCGAGATCATTGCCTTCTTTTTCCATAAACAAGTCTAAGATTTCCTCGACCAACTGCCTATCCCACCTTATTACAGAAAACAACAACCGCTCAAGTAGTGAACACTTGGCTAAGAAGGTAACTTCACCTGGTGATAAATTCAGCAGTCGTGTAAACCCAAAAGTTCCACTAAGTTCAGAAGTCTCATTTAAGAGGTTATGTTGTAACACTCCAGAACGATAAACACTATCTGGAGAAAATATATCAAAAAGTCGGCCAAAACTTCCACGGTTAAGACCGCGTAGAGCAAAAGGAACAGGCGCTCCAGAATTATGGAGCATTTCTTGATGGACCAGCTTTGGCACCTTAAGTACAAAAAAACAAATGCAGCTAAAGATGAGAAATTTACAAAATACAGAACATAAGATCTAAACATGAAAAAGGATGAAGACCTAACAATCCCGAAAAAGAAAGCTATCAAAAAGCACCTTATACAATATGGGATTCCTGTTTCCCGCATAATGTACATCGATTCCTCCAAATGGAGATGGAAGAAGCGAATTTGGTATCTCTGCAAAGCAAAAATATGAGCTTCCTTCATTACGTTCAAACAACTCTGGATGGTTACACACCTACAATTTCGAAAAATGGAAACATACTCAGAGGTCCTTCAGCATTAGGCAATGACATATTACATGCAAAGTTCCAGAATTCAGTTATAAATCTACAGTGTAGTGTAGTGTGGTGTAGTGAACATACCACAGGATCACAAAGGAAAAACACAAATAGAAAAAAATATAACTGGACAGAACTTGATGGAAAGTTTACCTTCCGTAATTGTATAACAATATTCATCAAGTTATTTATTTTCTTCTCATTCAGATGGCCATGGCTACCATCAAACAGTTCAGCAAGTGATATCTTGTTTTTTATAGCACGATAAAAGGCCTGCTGTCGAGAACTCAAGTTACAGTGAACTGTGATTTCTTTCTTCCCTGTCATCTCTGATATAACATCTTTCTTTAGCCGTCTCAACATGAAAGGCTTCAAAACTCCATGCTAAAGAAATAAAAAGAAAAATCATATTGATTACACAACATGGCTATATAGAGAAAGGACAAAAGGTAAAACCAGATATGATGAACATAAAACTGAGTTATTTTGAATTTAGATAACCAGTAGATATAATAATATCTTCAACCCTCACAAAGTATGTGACAGAATCATTTTGTGAGAATTGACCTAAATACACAGATCATGGGTCATCCAGATATTTTTTGCTTCTGGAGAGAAACCATCATGGTTTTATCCCTGTAAAAAGGTGCCCAAAGAGAGGAAGTTTCTTTTGGCTGATCAGAATCAGGATCAGCTGAGTTGGATCAGATTCGTGAAGAGTGATCTGATATTTGTCAAGAAAGCACACACCCACTAAGAACATCAAGAAATTTGTTGAAAAACTTCCAAACCATGCCAAATGCATCTGAAGTTGACCAAGAAACAGCTTCTATGCACAAAAAAAGGATGCACATCAAAATAAAAATTTGCCTTGGCCACTGCTCAAGCAATAGGATGCCATGTGGGTAATACAGAAGGGGGGTTAAGTTGACATGGAGACTCAAAGTGTCCAGAAGGAGAGGCAGGTGCAATGATGCATAACTGCTTATGCGCAGTGGAGTGGAGGTGGAGGAGCTTGAGGAAGGAAGAGATAGAGAAGATATGTAATTTATATAACGTACTATATTATTAAGCAATAAAATAGTAACCATAATAATAGCTAACACTTATTATTAAGTAATAACTTTGGATACCTAACAATATTGAGAAAACAGAATAAATGCATTAGTATTAATTAAATTTGGAAGTATATATTAATAATCCAATATGATAATCGTCCAATATTGTTTATTAATAATTTATATCAATTAATCAATATGACTCATTAATTATATACATATGATATAAGAGTCATATATAAATAATCTTATATTATTTAATATTTAGTGAGATATGCCAGAAACAAATTGTTAAATTTTCAGATCATGTGTTTTTGTCACTTGCATACACTTATTAAGTCTATCAAGATAATAGTTA
>JBBUKS010496081.1:0-14779 GCA_038050645.1 Hedychium gardnerianum
AACCATGAGGGCCTAGGCCCAAAGTGGATAATATCATACCATTGTGGAGATATCTAAATTCCTTCGGTCCTAACATTTTCTCACCGACTCCATTGTTGCCTGTAGGGTCGCCTCTGCCATGACCTTAGCCTCCACCTCCTCCCGGAGGGACTCTTTCTCCTCTCGCCTAGCCTCCTCTAGGGCTTGAGATGACTCGAGTAAGGATCGGGCTTGCCTCCAAATCGGCTCAGGTTGTCATTGCCTGAGCCTTGGCTTCCTCCAGCCTCTGGACCTGAATCTCCCTGGTGGTCCTCGCCAACTCGATCCTCCTCTTCTTCTAATTTCGCAGCTTCCTCCTCTCCTCCTTCAAGACCCGAACTTCCACCTCAAACGCATCGACCTGACATTTCTCCAAACTCAGATTATGAGCCACCTGGATTGCCTCCAAAGTGAGGTCCCCATTCTTCTTTCTCGCCCGTTCCAGCTCCACCTGTCGGGTACCAGGATCGCCGACCAACTCCTTCAAGAGGGCGACTCCAACAAGGCCTCTTCCAAGATCGTCCAAAGGGCAACCACGAGATCCGGGGCCAGCAACAAGGCCAGCCTCCCCTCCAAATCCTCCACATGGGCGGTCAACTCCCGACACTCTCGTCGTAGCTCATCAAAACGCTGGCCAAACACCATCAATTTGGCCATGTGGTCCGCCCCCCATCAACACCAACTCCTTGTTCAACTCGTATAAGCCTAAGCTTTCAGCCAGTTCCTCCCCTGCCATCCACCGGGTCGCCGTTGGACCCCGAAGAATAATCTCTAATCGGCCGTTGTCGGGGGTCTCTCCTCCCTGAGAGATCTCTTTCACGGCAATAACAGCTCCTTGCCTTCCCGACAACCTAGAGAGAGGGAGTGGGTAGGGGAATGGGATGGGCCACCCACGTCCGGTCGAGGCGTCACGGCTTGGGGAGATAGAACAACGTCTTCTACCGGGTGACCCTTAGATTCAGCTGGAGGCGTCGGAATATGGACAGACAATAGCACGGGGTCACTCTCGAACAAGACTCCAACCCGAGAGGTCTTCAAGCCTACAGGTGAGGTTCGGGTCCGTGTAGGAGAAATTGGAATTGGATTCCGCCGAAGAGATGGCATGGCTGAGCGACGCATCGAGGATCGACACCTTTTTCGGCTTATCCTCAGAGGATCCCCTGACTCATCCGAGACTGCCACTTCAACAGTTTGCGGGGGGATAACTAGTGGTGTGACGACCAGTGGTACTGCAGCAGGAGGAGTAACCGCCTCCGTTGGTATCAGCGCTAAAGTGCGGGAGGCCCCCTCCTGACGACACGCGTCCTCCTCCACTAGGTCGACAATCTCGACCAAGCGCACCTCCAACTCATCCTCTGGCAGGACCCTTATCTTGTTCAAAGCTGCTTGCAACATGGTGGCAGTTACACAAAAAAAAAGGGAAAGTCTTCAGTTAGAAATCAAAGATATGATGAATATAAAATCATACCGAAGGCAGCGCACAACGAAGTCGGGATGAGACTCAGCTTGAACAGATGCAGCAACCCCTCCTCAAGCATCGAAGTATTGTCAAAACTCAAGTCCTTCACCTTCTCGAACGCCTAGAAGAAATCTTGCTCCGATGATGATTCTTCATGGAAGGAGGCTCGGGCATCTGGGACTAGTAGCGAGTTGGCCAGGAAACTGGGCAAGGAGACTTGACAAAAAAAAATTGGGGCTTCCACCCCTTATGCGAGGAAGGCAGATGTTTCAAAAAATTGACCCCAGCCCTGGTCGAGAGGAAGAATATCCCATCATCCATTTTTTGGGGTAGAAAAATAATGGAAGACACGAAGAGTAAGAGGAAGGCAATACAACCGAAATAAGATAAACACACCGGTCAAAATTCGAAAGGAATTTGGGCCAAACTGAGATAACAAAATTCAAAAATATTGAGATACTTTCGCAAAGAAGTGCGGAATGGGAAATCGCAACCCATTCAACAGTTGACGAAGAAAGTAAAGTATCCTGGCGGTGGGCGATCTAGGCGATCGTTGTCATTCGGCAACATCAAAAGATGGTCTATGGGAATATTGTAAAAAATCCTTAATTTATCTAAGGATCTGCCTGTAAAACTAGAACCCGTTGCCCTATATCACAAAGTCGAAGAGGGCCCAGCAGCCATTTTTTAAAGAAAACTTCTCTAGAGTAAGGAGGAGGGCGAAGAACTTGCGGAGGAAGATAAACAGGAACTAATGAAAAAGGCTCGGAGATGAAGATGATGAAGATGGCGAGTAAAACTGGAACCCGTTGCCCTATACCATGGAGTCAAAGAGGGCCCAACAGTCATTTTTTAAAGAAAGCTTCTCTAGAGTAAGGAGGAGGACGAAGAACTTACAGAGGAAGATGAACATGAACCAACGAAAAAGGCTCGGAGACGAAGATGACAAAGACGGCGAAAGCACAGTAGGAGAACTCACACGATGAGAATCAGGGTAACCCGTTTGGCGACCTATATATATACTGCACTCACTCAATCCCGCCCGTCAGATGTCTACAGCCACCAGGGCAGGGTGGAGAGTTCGATCGTTGGATCCAGTAGGAGATAAAGCCAAATTTTTATAAATCATTACAATCTCAGGCGACACCTCGCTATCTCCGCATAAGGTCATATCATATTAAAATAACTCAACCTCGGACATGTTGACGCACTCAAACCCGAAAATCAAAATAGATTAAGCGTGACAGGCATTTAAAAAGGCGTGGCTGGATTTAATGACACCAAATTTTACATTTAAAGTACAATCTTGGGTCAAAGTCTAAAAAACCATCATATAGGCACGAATTGACCATACAATAGTCCAGTCAATCTAACTGGCGCCTCCTTCGACTAGACTTGAAGGGAAGACATATGATACGAGTGGTAATCGGGAGGTGTCATGTGGCAGGAAAGTCAAATATAAGTGCAGAGGAGATGGTCAAAAGAGATGACAAGCAGCCTCGACTCCCAACAACCTAGGCTCCCGAATCTCCGGCTCCCGAATCTACAAGCCTCCCGCCTCCTAAGGCTCCCGACTATCAACAACCCTCCCGCCTCCTAAGGCTCCTGTCTACCAACACCCCTCCTGCCTCTTAAGGCTCCCGGCTACACAAGCTTCCCGCCTCCTAAGGCTCCCGGTTACACAAGCCTCCCGGCTACCAACAACCCTCTCGGCTTCCAATAGCCTCTACGTCTCCCGAAAACTAATAGTCGTTGCTCCGAGATGAGCGCTCCAAAGTGAATGCAAAGAACGTGGGAGATGCTCCATGGAGACTGCGAAAAACGCAGTCATTTACTCCTAATAAATATGAATAGATGGAGTAACATGGGCGGAAATGCTGGAACACGTAGAGAACATGGGGGGAATCTCCTATCCTATAAAAGGTCACCTGTCCCTGTAAGCACAGGTACGCGCACACATCCACATCCACTAATCCTAAACTATAGTTCACTTGCTCCCTTCTACCTCAACTGATTTGAGCGTCGGAGTGACTATGTCGGGGAACTCCTTGACCGTCATTTTAATCGTTCCCTCCTAGTTTCTCTCAGGTGAACATACGAGGGCAAACTTCTCCTAAGGCTCTTCATGTTGTCTAAAGATCGTCGACGAAAGTCAACCTCAACGTCAGCACACCGGTGAGTCACGTGTCAGCGTTCCTAGGCGGATTCAGTCATGATTCATTTGTGCTGCTCGATTTAACTTAGAAGCCAGTGGAAAACTATTGTGGGATCAAGCCTGTCAACTTTAAGATTAATAGTTGAATCATAAAAATTGAACACCTAAATTATTAAAAATAAATAAAATAGAAGCATACCAAAATATTGTACAAATTAAAAGAGGCTATGTCGATGACACCAATTCTTGTATTATCTAACTTCACTTCGCTAAGTTATTTATCATTCAACCTGTGGCATACTGTAATAAATTTTTTTTTCCAGTGAGAAGCGGATCTAAGAATGCTAGCTATTTGGATTGATCTTCATTAGTGTTTTCTGATTTACCCTGATGATCGATAAAAAAATTCCATAAGATTAAATCGATCACTCTAGAACTAACCAATGAAACTAATTGGATTTATTATTATTTTTATCATACATTCAAATTGGAATAGTTTTTATGTAAGAAAGACGCCTCTTAGCTTTCCCTAGCAAGGCACTATTTCCTCCTATGTGCATAAAGTGATTTATGTCAAGAAGATGTTGACTATCATTCATGACATCGTTAAATTTATCCATCAACATAATGATTATATTTTTTAATAAATAATTAAAAATTTTAAAATTTGAATCTCTATAACTATAAAAAAAAATTTCTCTAATAAAAAGTAAATTTGGTTATTTGAATGGATTTTTATTCACGCTTTTCGATTTACTTTGATAGTCGATGAGAAATTTTCGTGGGACCGAGCCGATCACTTTAGGTTTGATGTTATTCGATCTAATTAATTTTTTTTGTTGTTAAATTGAATATATATATATATAGGAAGATAAATAATTTTATTTATTTATTTATTGGATAAATTTAAAGTATAATTTATACATATTCCAAGGTGACCTCCAAAATTATTTTTATTGGGATTCAAATTTTGATACTCTTATTTATTCTTTGAGTATTTTATCATCGCAGCATACTTGCGGGACGAGATTATATCTTTCTAGTTGTTGCTTTCAAATCAGATCTAACCATAAAAGCCTCAAGTTCCTTTTAGATAAAAGTATCTTCGATATGGATTAACAAAAAAGGATTAAGAAGCTCTTAAGATATGATTATGAAATCGTCTATAAGCCTTATACTCAAATGGAGATTACCGTTATATCTTTAGTAAAATGCAAGAACGTAGACAAGCTAGAAAGGGAGCTAAATGAAAACTCAACTACCCAATCCAGCAATTCTTTTCCTCCGCACCTAAATACGAATCTGAAAGAAATGGAAAATGACAGTAAGAACATTGTTGCTGAACTTGACGTCTACCAAAGAAATAAATGAGAAAATAAGCTTCAACAACTACTTTCCGTAGTGAATTTTAATGAAGAAATTAAGTTTCAACCTTATGCTATTTTAGAAAGAAAGAAAAAAATTGTGAAGAAGAATAACTAAGTTTTAGTCAAATTATCAATCCAGTGGCACAATCTACCGATCAAAGATGCAATATAAGATCCATACAACCTCGAGGACAAGCTTATTTTGAAACCGAGAAAGATAAATATTTTGACGCGGACGAATTCGTCTAATGCAAGCTCGGGAACTCGAAACCCCACTTCTTTTCATTCGACTCGATCGAATTATTGTTCCCTAACCCTATACCAATTCAGGTGTTCTATGCCTTTTGATCAAGCAAAGTTGCTTTAGAATTCAAGAAAAGTACCTTGATGTTTGGGTTCTATTCTCTACTATTGGTTGCTAAAACTCAACTTTCACAAACAAATATGCTTCCAATACCGTTTACACGCTCCAAATCTTGTCGATAGTTAGAACTATACCTAAGGCATCTGATCATGTAAAAGTTGTCTTGCTCTTGTTGTCAAATATATAGAGTGTAATCGAGCCCTGCCGAAGAGCTCCGCTCGGTTGAGTTTTCCCTAAGCTTAAACTCGGCTTTAATTCTTAAATTCGAACTCGATTCGTAATGAAATTAAATAGTTCGCGAACGTTCGATTCAAAAATAACTCATTTAAAAGTTAAATGAGTTTAGTTCGTACTTAGCTCGTTAACATATCATTTTTAGATTGTTAAACAAGCTCGTGTTTTAGCTCGTTAGACATATAATCAAGCTCGAATTGATAATGTTATATATATATATACTGGCGAGTCTCTTAACGAACACGCTCGCAAGTATTTAAACAAATATGTTCGCGCGCTCATGAATCAAATATTGTTAAACTCGAGCTCGATTTAATAATATTTTCGAGCTCGAAATTAGACTCGACTCATTAACTTAATCGAACTAACTCAAATAAATTTTTTTTCAAATTAATACTCAAATAACTCACGAGTGACTTGGCTGATTTACACTCCTACAAATATATCATATCCACAACAAACTCGATACAATCAACTAAAACTACATTACAAAAGATTCTCAAATCTTAGTGTAGCAAGTGATGCTCAACTAACATAACTTCAAATATCTTGACTTGTTCTTCCGACTTGATTCTCCTTGCGAAACAAAAACAATCATCCACTTCGCAATATAAAATCTTTCTGCTTAATAGTTGTGCTCTCCATTTTAAGAGATATTATAATAATTTTCAAAAAAATTAAAAAAATTTAAGACAGAAATAAATATAAATATATATATATATATAAGTGAAATTGTTTCTATCAAAACTCGACGACTTCCAATCCTTCGTGACTGCAACTCCACACCAAATCCTTCAGCGGAAGTAAACAGCAACCAATCCGACCACCCACCCACCCACCCGACCCCTTTCATTCGACTCCACCCACATCCTTACCGTTGCATCTCCGCCGTCCGCTGGCCTCGTGGGGCCCACCGGATAACTGCCGTGCTGGGCGAGCTAAAGCATTACGTGGCGTACGTGCCAACTGCTGCAGCGGTTTTAAGCACTGTTCTTCCTCCTCGGCCATCGCATGGATTAGCGCTCAGTCTCTCCCTCCTCCCCTCCCAGGTATGCAATTCTAGAGTTTGCTTTCAGAATCATATTTTTTTGATTAATTTCGATCCTTTTTGTCGCCTTGGAGATGTTCAATTGGAAAAAAAAAAAAAAGAGTTCTTGGTGTTTGTGTTCTGCTGAATTCTGCTTCGTTTCTTCTCCATTTGGTTGCTTTGTTTGGAAAAGATGTGTTCTTGGTGGGTGGTTTTGTGTTCTTATGCCATACTGCTTCAATCTTGCCTTTTGGTTTCCATTTTCTGCTTGTTTCTTTGCCTTGAAGCTTTGGCCTATTTGTTGTTAACTTTGATCGGTATGGATTATGATTAGTTCTATGGTTTTAGGACTCCATCATTCATGCTTACAGTGAAAGCATTGATTTGCGACACAAGTTATCATTTGCGTTTTTTTTGGTGAAATGGTGGACCCAAATAGTTCATTTGAGAAGGTTTTGTAATTGGGAAGAACACAAACCTGCTAAACCAATAAAGCTTTCTTTCTTCTGCTCCACAATCGCCCTCTAAGTGTTTGACTAAATGCATCAGAGAGGTGTTATTTGCATTCTTGTCTCTTTTTTCAGTTTATGTAGTTTTCATGAAAAAATAGATTTGAATTTCGATTATAGGCTTTTATTTTTCTTTGACCCATTAGCTTGCTTAATCTCAGAATTCTTTAATTGTTTTATATTTATTGTTCCTTTTTGAGAAAACAGAAGAGTTGACATATAGAGGATGTTGTGACCATGAACAGGTTTATGAAAGGAACATTTGTTCATATTCTACATTTGCGTATGTGGAATAAAACTATTTGACTAATTGGGAACAAGATGCAAACAATATAGCGAGAGTGTTGATCAAGCCAATGGTCAATTATAGATTTAGGTCTTTATCTTTCCATGGAAAATGCTCTTCTTTTGACCTCATACTAATTTGTATATCCTATATCGATTACTTTTTTTTTCCCTTTTCAATTCGTGTACTCGGTATTATTTCTCTGGTAAGTTTACTTTTGTTTCCTTGATATTTCTAAGGTATGCTTTGTGTTGGTTCTTGGTCCTATGCTCAATTGTCTTTTTTCAAATACATTTGAAGGTTAAGTGCAAGAAAATGGCATCCCTTATTCCTGGGGTATTGATAAAGCTTCTCAAGAACTTAAACACTGATGTAAAAATATGCGGCGAACATCGGTCTGTCCTTCTTCAAGTAGTCAGCATCGTACCCGCGTTAACTGGCTTAGAACTTTGGCCGGACCATGGTTTCTTCATAAAGGTGTCTGATTCTTCACATTGCACATATGTTTCCTTATCGAAAGACGACAACGACCTTATCTTAACGAACAAGTTGCAACTCGGCCAATTCATCTACATTGACAAAGTGGAGGCTGGAACCCCAGTCCCTGTCCTTGTCGGTGTGCGACCTCTGCCCGGAAGGAACCCGTGCATAGGGAACCCAAAGGACCTAATGGACATGCTAGTCCTTTCTGACAATTTTGAAACACAAGATCAGGAGAAGAACACTTCGAAGACATATGAGTTATCTGAAGCCAACAATGGGAGGACAAAACAGAAAGTGGTCATCAAAGAGGAGAAGAATGTGGTTGCATCTCGATACATGCAAGGTGTTTCGAGGAGTAACATGAGAAATTCTGCTTCTGAAACCAACTCACCCGGTCAAAAGGTCGAAGAAAAGGTGATAGTTGTCGTGCCTTCGGGGGCCAAGCAAGAGACTAAATGTCAAGGTAAGCATTCAAATCAACTAATGCATTTTTTTTTATATTAGATGATTGATAGTTGTCGTTGGTGCTAGTATTACAGGCGAAAACTATAATCCCATGTAACCAAAATAAAATAGTCGACGTAAAGCAGGAAAGTTTAGTCGACAACCTAAAAGGTGATTCAAAAATTCCAAAGACAGTACCTGTCAAGGCTAGTCGTATCGTAAAGAAGATAGCGCCTTCCGACTCCATTTACCCTTCATCAAGCAGCAATAGAAGAAAAGTTGTGGATGCCATCCCATGGGAATCTCTTCCTGCCAGTCTAATCAAGCCTGGGAAGGTAATCAACAGCATTATAAGTTAATCCCAGAGTCTAATCACTGATTTTGGAGGCTTAAGTTTCATGTTAAGGTTACGATGTCTTTGATATGCAAAGTCGAGGCTTGATAAAATGGAGAGTTCATTTTGTTTATCAATCAGATAAGAGTAGAGTAAAAATTATTCAATTTGTTCATTTCTAATACACAACTGCAAAATTTGAAGACCTGAATCACCAGGAACAAACCTGTTTATCACATTTAAACAATGACTTTTTTTTTTTATCATTCTTGTTGTTTGATCATCCATTCAAATGGATTAAATGTTTCATCCAGCTCATTGGTTTTCGCCAAGTTTGATGTTATTCTATGTGATAAACCAAGTTTAGTGCCATCAAAAGCATCAACATTCTACTGAGTATCTTAATTTTTTTTCTTCTTCTTGGAATATGTCAAAGTAATTTTTACACCAACAAATGTTGGGTTTGCATGTTAGATGGTCTCATTTATTATTGGGTAAAAATCAAAAGGGCAGCCTTTTCTATTGGGGTCGTCAAAAGGACGTCCCTTTTTCATTTATTATCAAAAGAGCATCTTATCCGGCTACTATACGTTTTACTTTCCAAAATTGTCTTTACTTTTGGTGTTGTTGTAGAGTTCGTAGCTGCTACACAATTATAGTAGTTACGATTTTATAATTGCTACAACTGCATAGTTATAATAGCTACAAGACCGTATCTTCTACATCACAATATTGACTCTACTATAATATAATATTGATCAACATTGACCAATATTTATCAGAGATAAAGTGCTCATGTTGTGATAGTTATGTAATTGTTACCTATCACAATAATATTAGTATTAATAGAAGTTAATGTATTGCTACAATATAATATTAATCATTGATCAATAACAATTATGCACTATATTGCTAAAATGTGTCAGAATTGAAATGTCTATGTTGTAGTAGCTATGAAATTATAGTTATTATAATTATGTAATAGTTATTGTAATTGTTATAATTGTATTGCGGCAACGAATTCGTAATTGTTATAACAACGCTAAAAGTAAGGATAGTTTCAGAAAGTAAAATATATAATGATACGAGGAGACGTTCTTTTAATAATAAATGAAAGACGTTCTTTTGATTTTTGCCCTATTAATTTTCTTCTATATATTACCGTTTCTGTTACGAAAAGAAAGTTGAATGTTCCACATTATTTCATGTAACCTGAATTTCTGTTTTGATAGGGAATGATTAAGAGAAAAAATACAGCTTTTCTGATAGTAGCCGAGGCGAAAAAAGAAGCAGCTGCTGCTGCAGCTCTTGTTAAAGGCCTGGGGTGAGTATCTTCTTGTTGTTCCAATTACTTCGCTATTTGTTGTTGTTGTTCTTTCAGAATTGCGGTAACTAATGAGTCTTGTTGTTTTAGCATATTTGCTGATCTACGCAAGTCTTCCGTGGAGGAGAATCTACACGCATCTCTCGCGAAGTTCTTTTCTCTACATCGACTTTTAGATCAGCCAAGCATAGCAGCTCAAGACAGCTCCTCTGGGATCCTGAGACAACTTGCTGAAGGAGAAAAGTCGATCAAGAAACTTACATTGCCTATTCGTAGTGGTAAAAAAGATTCGAATTGTGCAAAATTCGCTGTGGAGTCCCTTGCCAACGAGAGGATGGAGTGGGCGAGGGGGGATGGCATGAATGAGATCCAAGAACTAAGGACCAATCTCCGAAAAGAATCACAGTCGTGGTTCTTGGGTTTCTTAGAAAGTGCTCTTGGCACTGGCTTCTCCGCGGAGTCACCACCGACGAAGAAGGCTCCCAAGGATCGTGGTGGGGAGAACACAAAGGAGTCTGACGAGCTGATTGCAGGAACACTCTCACAACTCAAGGAAGCAAGTAACTGGTTAGATCAACTTCAAAATTCTGCGAACACCGAACCAGATAGAGATGGATTGGTCGAGACGATCAATCGGTTGAAGCAAAAGATCTACATTTGTTTACTCGAACACGTTGAATCGGTTGCATCAGCCCTTGAAGGGAGAAAAACATAGCACGTGATTCAAAACTTTCTGTACAAAGAAAACTCGTTCCCTCACTAAAAACGGCGATAGCTTTTGTCGGTTGAGTTTGTTGACACTCTTTTAATTCTTGTACCAAGAAAGTTTGTGCTCTCCACAATGGTTGAATTAAGAAATCTCACAATTTGTTTACCTGTTTCTTTCCTTTCTTTGAATTTCTTAATTTCATTTTCTTAGTCTTTTAGGAGCCTAACACACTTTCTTTTTTTGTTCTTCCATCTCTCCAGCTTTTTAGACAATGAATGAAGTGAACATACTTTGTCGAGTTTACTAGGCCTAGTCTGTGACTGTATAAATTTTAGCAACTAAATCTGAATAGTTTGATGATGCTAAATTACTTGTGGAGGTTGTAAAATGTGTTTTTATGAGGATTAATGGCGTAATACCGTATATTTGTCGGCCTTTTCTTTTAAATGTTATCTAAATTAGATTGTAAGTAAACCAAATATTCGTGAATACATTTAATGTTTAATTTAATAAAAATTTATTTATAATTGTTCAATATACACAAAGTTAAAAACAACTGATTAAATTAAATGAACAAATTTAAACACGTTTATGTTTAACTTGTTAATGTTCTTGAACAAAAATTGTGAATGTTCATGAAAAATATTTATGAACAATGTTTGCGAATAAAATTTATAAATCAACAAACTTAAACATCATAAAATTTGATTACCCTAATCTAAATGAAGTTAATGTAGAATGATTTTAGAAATGTTCCTTAAGTACCAATTCTATAATGAAATCAAAAGGAACTTTCTTTCAAACTTTTCCCCTACGAAGAAAAGGAATGAAGCTTTTCTCATGCATTTTTTCGGTCTAACAAGTACGGGACATGATCTTTTTGTTTGTATCAAACCTGGCCTTTGCAAGGGAAACAACCACATTTTTTGTCGATCGACAAGTGAGAATTGCGATGGCTCTTCATCTTTTGTGTTTCTTCTGATGCTCTCAACTGTTGCAAGTGCTGTTGTTGAGCTGCTGCTCTGCATTCCTCAGCTTTCCTGTGAACAATTGCCATCCTCTTCATCAGCTTCTCTTCCAAATTAGATCTCATCTTTTGTATCTTCACCTGTAAAAATCATCATTCTCAACTATCAGTCAGCCACAACCATTTTCGGTTTCGTTACGATATTTTCTGGAAGAAAAAAATGACAAAAGAGCAAGTGACAATTTCCAGTGCCTCCAATTTTCTAGACTGTGCTTCTGCTTTGGCATTCTGGAGATTTATCCAAGCTTGAATTCGTGCTTCTTCTCGCTGGTATCTGACAATTGAAAAAGCTCATTCGAGGATAAAATCGATCGTCAAACTGAACAGTCTAAATGTAAATGAGAAATTATCAACCTGATACAGCTTTTCTTCCTCTCATCTTCCTCCCATGCATAAGCCCTGGCTGCACCAATGCTCTTGCTTCCATCAGTAATTTCTAAATGCCTCAAGCTCTTCGACACCTCCTTTTCTTCCTCCTCTCTCGAGCTCCAGTTTGAGACGACTGAGTGATATTGAGCACCGAGCTCGAGTTTCGTGAAGTGGCAGTCCTTGAGCTCGGAAATAGCAATACTGGTGTTGCAGGGAACTAAAGGCCCAGACCTATCAGCAGGAGTGTTGTGCCTTGCCGGTGAAGAACTCTTGATTGGAGTATGGCACCTTGTCGGCATTGAACTCCCCAAAGGAGTCATTTCGGTGCCCATATCTCTGTGTCGAGGCTCCACGGTCATGTCGTCGTTCTTGCACACAAAGTATGAACTTCCAAAGAAAAAGCCTTCTTTAGATGGCTCTGAGTATCTGAAATAGGAATGTGGCTGCTGCTCCACATTGTCTGTAAACTTATCTGCAATCACACATTTGCAGTTTGCATGAATGAGTAACATTTTTGCGCAACTAAAGATCGATGAATATTACGATCTTGCGAAGAACAACATGAATTATACTACTTAAAGATCACAAAATCTTGCTAAAGAACCTTGGCAGGGAGAATGATGTCTATTGAACAAGATATAGTGTATAGGGCTATAAATAAATCGAATGTGTGTGAACAAGTTTGATGTTCGATTTGGTAAAAGTTTGTTTATGTTCATTCAATACACACAAGATCAATTAAATAAACAAACTTAAACAACTCGTTAAACTAAACAAACAAATTTGAAAACATATGTGTTCAGCTCGTTAATATTAGTGAACAATATTTTTGAACAATATTTTTGAATTATGTTCATCAATAAAACTCTTATCACCATGTTAAATAAACAAAGAAACTTTTAAAATGAACAAACAAGTCAAGCTTGGCTCGTTTACAGCTCTAATAGTATAAGCTTCAACAATTTTCTTTCGTAACAAAAAGAAGTAAAATCTGAGAAATCATTTCAAGATCTTTACAGAGGAATTTTAGTGCTTCCAAAATGACATGAACAGTGAAGAACAAACTAAAAACTAACAGTGAGAAAAAAAAAATCCAAAGATGAGCAAAGAAATCAAACCTTTGAGAAGAACATCTGTGGAGGCTTTATTAGAAGATAAATTTGGATCAGCACGCATGAGTGGCTCATCAAAGCTTGGAACTGTGGAGTTCGGTGCCTTTTTCTCCTCAAAGGAGGCACCTTTCTGGGGGAAAACCCCACTTTGTCTAGGTTTTGTGAGATGAGCAGGTGATTCATGGCATGAACTGCTGATGAGCCACTTCTCAGCATCGTCCCACTTAGAAGGGACGTTCTTCCTATAAGGATGGCCAGGGCTGAAGCTCATGGCAGCTCTATAAGGAGTGGAAGGGCTCTCCACTCCTCTCTGGCCCATCAAGCTCAGTACTCCTTCCCTGCTTCTCTGGCTGGTGGACTTGAGAAGAATGCTCCTGCTGTCTACACTAAACCTAGACGGCACCGGGAATGCCTTCACAAACTCCGACGTCTCCTTGAGGTTGAGCTTGCAGAGGGGATCAGGCAAGGAGTCTGTAAACGGGTTGCCATTGCTGTAGAAGGTCGAGTCACTGTCTAGTGAATGCTGAGGAAAAACAACACAACAGGAATCAATCGCCAGTTCGTGTACATTGCGAGAAGAAGGACGAGAGAGAGAGAGAGAGTTCTTTACCCTTCCGGTGGCTTGCAGAAACGAAGGTTCCTTGAGCTCCATGGGAAAGGAGGAGGAGCTCGAGCTCAATCGTGACCACGAATCCACGATGGTCTTACAAAAGCGCAGCCGCTTTAATTGCTGAAGTTGTCAGACTCTAGCAGGATGGGAAAAAAATTGCAGGCCTTTTTTGTGAAAGGCCTTTAAAAACGCGCCTCATGCCAATGTGTAGAAGAGCAAGAGCCTGCAAGAGAAAAGGAGGCTTCGACAGGTAATATAAAGAAGAAAGGTCCAACAGGGGAACAGTAAGGTTGGCTGGTGAGCACGCAGGCCAATTGACAAGGGGTTCTGTGTATTCATGTGTCTTCTTGCTTTGCTGCAGGGCTATCAAGATAGTTTAGTAGCGGTCAAATGGACAATGCACTGATATAGAGAAGAACAGCAATTAAGTGTTGGATATGCAGACCTATTTCTAATATAAAAATCTTAGGCCGACAGCTTGAATCGCCTAGGGAGCAGTGGGAAGGAGACCAAGAAATTGACCGTGTGTGTGAATTGAAGAGGCCATGGATTCTACAGCTTGGGAGGTTTTGATGAAGTCTGCTTTTGTTCCTTGTTCTACAGTTGGCACTGAAGAGTTGTTACGCTGTGACAGCGCGAGCATTGGCTTTGTTAATGAATTGATCAAGATTAGAGAGGGAAATTACTCTCCTCCATTCAAAATTGCAGAGTGGTCCATCTTCGTCGAACAACAATTGGCTTCTTGCACTGCGAGCAGAAAGAGAGTTTGACAGGAAGTGTACATAAGGTTGTGACCAAGCAAAAAGTTGCCACCATTCAACTTTACCTTCCATTTTTTTTTTTTACTAGGATTAAAATCATCCTGACTAGAAACTCTAAATCAAATACATCACAAAATAAACTAATTAAAACAAATACCGTGGTCTTGGAATAGAGAAATTCTGTAGG
>JBBUKS010496092.1:0-14778 GCA_038050645.1 Hedychium gardnerianum
AGAGATCAAGAAAGAGGGAGAAAGGAGGTGGAAGATCTTGAGATCTAGAAGAGGAGAGTCTTTGGAGAGGGGCTTGGAGGAAGGAGAGAGCTTAGATCTTGGTTAGGAGACAAGATCTAGAGAGGGAAGTGGAGGAGAAGTTGAAAAGGAAGAAGGAGACAGGGGGGGGGGCAAGAGCAAAGGGGGGGGGCACGACCATGTCCTAGGGTATTAGTAGTACCCGTGGGTCGCCCCCACGGTCATGCCCAAAAAGCACGACTTGGGTTGTATTTTGGTTGTTTACTTGACACGACCGTGTTAAAATGAAACGGCTGTGCCGGGAGTTTTTTTTTTGAAGGAGAGAAGAAACATGGGGAGAGACACAGTCGTGTGATGAAAAACATGGTCGTGCCGTGTATACTGTTGTGCTGATGACATGGTCGTGCCCTTCTGGCATGGCCTGAGCATGTTTTTCTCTATGGTCACAGCATGGCCGTGCCCTCTTGGCATGGAATCTCCCTGGACAAGAGACACGACCGTGTCATGGAGACACGACCATCCTCTATTTTCTGCTATGCTTGTGTTTCTTCCTTCGACGACCTTCTACGCCCGTGGACAATCCACGACCAGCTCGTGTAGGCCAATCCATCTAAAAATAACAAAATAAAAATAACAATAAGACTCAAATAAAAAAAAACATCTAAGGTAAACCCTTGGGTTGCCTCTTAATTTGGCTCAACTCCTAATTTGGCTCAACTTGGAGTCTTTGCCTTGAAGGGGTTGTGTTCCCCTCCTCTATGGCTAGATGGGCCCAGAACCTCTCTCTCCATCCTAGCCTTCACCAGGATGATGTACTTTTTAGATCTGGGTCTGGCCCTTTTTTCCTTGCCATCAGAGTATGATTCTTTTGGTGACTTTTCCTTCTCTTTCAAAGATTTCTTCTTGGTCTCTGCTTGTTTGACTTCTTCATACCTGTTACATTTATCAGATATAAGCAGAGTATAAGAGGCATTAGATAAATCAAAGCAAGCTCTATCCTCTCCCACTGTTAATGAGAGCTTATGATCTTTCACGTTAAAGATAGCTCCTGTAGTGGCCAAGAATGGTCTTCCTAGGATGATGGGGATCTTAGAACCCTCCTCCATCTCTAGGACTATAAAGTCGGTAGGGACTATAAAGTTTCCTACCTTAACTAGCACATCCTCTAGAACACCCAATGGGTATCTGTGAGAGTAATCTACCAGTTGCAGTGTCATAGTTGTAAGTTTCAAGTCTTTCAATCACAAATTATTACATAAAGATAGAGGCATGAGGCAACACTAGCTCCCAAATAACAAAAATCTTTCTGAATGGTAGTTGTTCCTATGTTGCAGGGAATGGAGAAGCTCCTAAGATCCTTCAACTTAGGAGGCATTTGATTTGATATGAGAGCGTTGCACTCCTCAGTTAGGGCTACCTTCTCACCGCCATCCTTCTTTCTTCTAGTTGATAGAATTTCTTTTATGAATTTGGCAAACTTTGACATTTGTTACAAATCGTCCATAAGAGGGATCTTAATGCATAGTTCTTTGATTTTTTTCCAAAAACTTATCAAATTCTTCATCCTTCATGACTTTTAAAATCCGTTGAGGGAAGGGTATCAGCGGTACGTATCTACCTTTGGGGCTCCTCTCAATTGATTCATCATTCTCGACTTCCTCTTGGATATGATCATTTTGCAAGGAGGAAGGAGTTGACTCTTTGATCGGCATACGCTCGATCCCTTGTGATGTAGCAGTCACTTGGGGTTTCTCCAAGGTCTGTCCGCTCCTTAGTTCAATGACATTATAGTGCTCAACTAGATTTTGTTCTGGCTTTCCTAGAAATGATCTTTATGGTCTGGAGGAGGTACTAGCTATTTGTGCTACTTGATTATCAAGAATCTTTAAATGGTTTTCAACGGTGTCCATTCTCCCACCAAGTTTCTTGATGTCATTTTTCATTTCCAACTGAGTAATTTGCATCTCCTCAAGTATTTGTAAGTATCTTGAGCGCAAAAGCAACATAAGCACAACGGAATAAAATCAAGATCCTTCCAGAAGATCCTTGCGAAGGAAACCCGTATACTAAGAGTTATGAGAGTTATACTTTTGTTGCGTGAGCTACGTTCTCCCGGCAACAACTTTGGTACTTGTTGGATCTCAGTATGATCAAGTGTTCGCGCCTCTTTCGGTATCCACACGAACACGTTCCGTCCGTCTCATGAACTCACAAACTTGGAGAAGAAAACCACCTAAGGTTGTGCTAGCAACCAAAAGAGGGTTTCGGTCAAGGAAGAAGAAGGAGAAGAAGAAGAAGAGAGCAAATTCGAAAATCCAATGAAAAGCTCATTTTTGAAACTTTTTATATTCATCCAATGAATACCAAAGATTTTTTGCCTCTTGATCTTCTTTTCATCAATGCTCCATTAATCCCTATTAATGAGCATCATTAATCCTCTTTAGATAGTTGAGTCTAATCATGATCAATTCAAAATTGATCTTTTCTCTTCCTTGGTGAATTCGAGTTCACCCAATGAGTCTAACTCATTGATAAATCCGAATTGACTCCATGAGTCTAATTCGAATTGGACTCAATCCAATAGTTGAATCTATTTAAATCTAACTCAATGATCTTCCTTCTTGAATGCATAATTAATCTTCATTAATCATCTTTAATGAATTAGATTTTAGTATATTGGATTAACCATTAACCCGATAAGTCAATTCATAATCATTAACCCAATAAATTTAATCATCTTATAATTAACTATTAGGACTAATACTAACAAATTATGCATTTGCAATTTACACACATCAACTTAGTCGATTGAATATTAGCTGTTGAGTAAAAAGTTTATTTTATTTGATAACAACCAACTATTAGATATTTGAGCTAATTGATTCCAACCAAAAATTATTTGAATGAGTTATTTTATCCTCGATTTAAATGCATTTGTATTACTATAAATAGTTGTGCAAGGGACCTCAAATACACAATTGATACATAGCAAGTAATTGTTTCTCTATACTCCACTATAAGGCTTATATAGTGCTCACATCTAGTAATATTTTCCATGTACTTATTTCATATTATAGTGTTCATATAATTAATTCCTAGTCAAGGTTAACCATGATTTAGGATTTAATATTTGAGCAATATGATTGAATGATATGTTATATTTAAAAGAGATGTGTTTTTAAGCAATAGGTTGTCTAAGTTAGTAGAATATAAGGCTCTTAACCCTATAGCCATGTGTTTAAGTTTCATGGTGTGCAAAATAAATAAATTAAATATTTTTTTCAAGTAGAGGTTAATTAGATACTTGACATTGATGAAAAATTCAAATAGGTCAAGAATGAATACTTAGTTAATAAGAAGTCGAAATGAGTCAATGTTAATTAGATAATTAATGGAAAAAAATTAGGTGGGTTAGTTAGACTATACACTTGCATCGGAGAAATTCAACGCATGGAAGTCTTAGCATGATTTAACGTTTGGTTAATGAGAAGTCCAAGTCAATGGAAGTCTGGGCAAGACTAAATACTTGGTTAATGAGAAGTCCAAGACTAGACACTTAACAATATAGAAGTTCAAATGATGTTGGGAGTGAAAGTTCTAAGGTTAAGAGTGATTGGATGTTATGGGTGAAGTCCTAAAGAAGTGTACTATAGGCAAGCGAAAGTTTTGTCAAAGTTAACTTGGGGTTGAGTAAGTGGAAGTCCTAATGAGTCAAGATTAATATGAGGTCAAGAAAGTGGAAAGTCCTAGTTAGTTGATTTTAATCATATACTTGACAAGGTTGAAGTCCTAATAAGTGGTCAACATTTATTAGATAGACGAGGAAGTCCTAAAGGCATAGGTATCTTGGCACAATATGAATTCAACTATAGTGTGGTTAGAATCAGAGTGTCAATCAATTAGTAAAGTGAAAATTATGATTTAATTGGATTTAAGGGGAGAATAGTGGACTGATATTGTCCAAATAGTCGATTGATGATAAAATAACAATCAACTAGTGACATAATTAATAGAAGATTCAGTTAGAAAATAACACAGTCATATTAAACTCAGGTTCAGTTGACTCATGATAAATTACTAGTCAACTGATAAACCAATCAATAGATATAATTTAGATCCCGGAAAAATAGACAATGTGTCCCGGTTTAGTCAACTAATGGTGAATTATGAATCGATTGATGAACTACTCAATAGATGAACAAATCCAAATGTAGGACTAGTGGACCAATGGAATATTTCCAATAGACTAATATGTTAAAATCACTCGATGACTAATCAACAATTTTCAAACTCGAACAGGAGGCTTATAAAGGTTGATCTCATGGATACATTAAAGAAAACACTAGTGATCAATTCCAAAGAGAGTGTTGTTGCAGTTTAAGATCTTCATGTGCAATTTATATTGATGAAAAATCAACAAAGCGCCATTTTTGTGCAACTTTTTATTATTTGGTTGTACTTTGGTATTTCTCTGTGTTTGCTATTGTAAGAATAGAAACTATATGAGTTTTGTATGCCTCTGGAAGTTGTAAAAAAGGAGAAAGTATAGCATTATTACCAAGAGTAATCTAATGATGAATTATAAATCATGGAGTACAATTAGGGGTTCTAAACCTCGTACAAACTTGTTTGTTTATGTGTTTGTTATTTTTATTTTTTATTTTTTTCATTGTGCAAACTAACAAATTGTAGAGATAAACAAGGATTAAACAACTAAAATGAGACAAGTGATTCTACACTTCTCTCAAGGAGTCTCTTTTTTAACAAAATTTTTGAATTTAATCCACCTAACAGATCATTAAACCGTGTAGTAGGACCCATGGTCCAACAACAAAAACCACTCTTTGGTTTTTTTCCCCGCATAAACCACTCTTGTTAGTGCTGTGCTCTCTTATTACTTGTATATCTGTTGCATTTAATCTTTGTATTTGACTTTACAAAAGTAGATTAAAAAAATTATTTTCATGTCAAATGTTATTCACCTCTCCATAGAATGAACCACATTACCTAGGTTGAATTAGTGAAAAAAATTTAAGAGTAACTTATAAATACTAGAATTAATGAAAGCTATTTAAGAATGATACATTAGACATGTCATAAGCCACAAAGTAGGAATAACAAGGTCTCTTAACTATATTAAATCTATCATATCAAATATTTACAATATAACAAATATATTTATCATAGTATTTTTGGCACGAACTCAAAAGAAAATATTTTTGGGTTTTTTAAAATTCATATTTAAACATTACAAAACAAAATGGTAGGGCTTGATCAAAGTCTGATTAAATTCATATTTATCATAGTATATTTCAACAACTTGGATCCACCTTTTCTTCATGAAGCTACCTCATGCCAAGCAGATCAACATAAATATCAATAAAATCTTCAATTCCAATCACCAATGCCCGAAAAACTATTAATTTGATCGGTCAAAAAAGTGTAAAAAAAACATTAATCATAAATAATACAATGTCTGCTTGATTTAAACATTGAAAGAAGTTTACTATGGTTTCTTGGATACTTCCTCTCACGTGCTAATACATACATATAAAAACTATTCCAGCACATCTAACAAATCAAAATTGATAAATCTGTAAAAATGCACCCGAAAAACCAATTTTGGTGGTGACTTGAGCAGAAGAAATTTCAACTTTGTAAGTAAATTCGCATCGTTATGGCCAATGTTGTAAGGTCTCCCGATGATTTCATCCACATCCAGACTCCAGTTAAAGCTTAAAGACCTGAACTACTACGTTATTAGTCAACTATGGTATGGACGTACTTGCATGCATTGCTCCAAACAGTGAACTTTAACTGGAGAAAATATACTTACAAAATTAGCTTCTGAAACTTTAAACCATTGAATGGATAGAGATGTCTTTACTTCTCTTTGCTAGACTTAATTGAAAGAAATGACTCCCCGAGTTGAGACTCCCAGACTGAATGTGAATCTGACTTCAGAACCTTTAAAAACACATTGTTCAGTTTAAGCATTGAAACTGCATGCAAGAACCGAGTAGAAAATCGCCGCACATCCGAACGTCGTGACTTCTTTTCCGGCATGTTACTCAACAGTACTTGAATCAACTCACAGGCTGCTGGCAAGTATTTCTTGAATAATTTAGACCTACTGGCAGCAACTTGATCATTCGCTCCTTTGCTAGGTAGAATGCATGACTTAATAATACAATCTATGATATCTAGAATTTCAATTCTTCGAAACTCCATCTTTGTACTGATACATTTCTCCAGAAGAAAACCAAGGACAAGGAGCCCAAGCCAAGATTGTCTCTTAATAACCTCTTTAATGAATCCAGCTTTCAGACGAGACTTCTTACAATTCAAGTAGTCAGTTAATGCATTTTGAAATATATTAATCACACCATTCAGTTCAGATTCAGAGAAATTCCGTGCACGAATGATTTTTAGTAACCAAAAAGTGGAGTCTTGAGCAAACAAAGATATGGTTTTATGGTGCGAACGCGACGCTGATTTTAGATTCTTTTCCAACAAGGTTTCAAGAGTGTGTATCTGTATGTCATCACTTTTTGGATAGTCTTTTCCTTTAAATATTTTCTTTTGCAGAATGCCTCCAATGCGTTGTTTTAGTTGCTCACTACTATCCGCCATATGTGAATTCACATACGCTTTTGCCAAGTAAGAATACACCATCAAGACCTGAGTCTTACCTGTTTCAAATAGATTAACAGATTAAAATATGCAAGAAAAATCATATTCTACAAGTATTTTCCAAATATTATTCTGAAAGATCTGTTTATTGATCCTTTGAAACAAGAAGGCGAACTTGAAAACCAACATGAAAAACAAGAAATGAGGAAAGCTGTATGGACAACAGGATGATGTAAGGCTAATACATGATCGAAGATTAGGATTATGGGATAAGAATGAGCCAGTTTCATGAATACCAGATGGCCTACAATTGAAGAAGGTTAACCAAATATTATTTAATGCCTAATTGACTGAATCATGCTAGTCCTACTTATACAATAAAGTCGAGGCAAGATTCTAGATCTTTCTTTAAAAAGGTTTATTGCTGGCCTAATAGAACTGAAAAACAGAATTTGGGTATTACAAATTTGGATAAGTTAGAATATGGATAAGCTTTTAACGACGCATCAAAAATTTCTGATATTCTACCTGGATTCTTTTGCAGATAAATTTCTAGTAGTGAGAGAACTCGAAGTTTAAAGGGTATGAGTTGGGATTGAGCACTGTCACTCCCAGAAATTTTGCGCTCCTTGAAAATCTTGGTAATGTAAGAGTCCATACGGAACATGGCATCATCGTCCATATCATCATCAGAATCACCAGAAGCGGAAAGGTCATTATCCCCCTTGGCAAGTTGATTGATTGCTTCAACTATGTCCATCCCAGAAGAATCACTATTCTTGTTATCATCAGTTGCCACCGACCTGACCAATTCCTCAGAACCATCTGCATGACTATCACTGTCAACTGCATCATCAGTTCCACCAACCTCATTGATCTCATCTGCCTCTTCAATTCCAAGAAAATCATCATCCTCTTCATCATCATCATCACTGCCTGCAATTGGATGGCGAGGACGCTTCAGATCCTTCTTCACAACTCGCAACATCTGAACTAATCCAGCATCTGTTATATCATCGCAGCAGGACTTGAAAACCTGCATATCAAAAAGTATTGTATTTATTTCATTCTGAATCAAATGAATAGGTCAGACAATAAACACATCAGGATTATGATGACGAAATCATATAGACAGATATCAAAAAACTCTCAATTAAAGACAATATTCACACTTGACAACCCATAGCTTAAAACTTGAAAAAATGCTGTCCAATTTCATCAAATGAAAGCATTACAAAGGTTGTATCTTTTATTAAAAGATGGTATATTTTGTACCATAAATAAATAAATAAAACAAGACAAGCTTCTGCCAACAGAGACATCATCCTAATTAAAAGCGTTATAGTTCTACTGTACTTGCCTGTTCTACCGCAAAAGACAATGGACCAGTTGATTGTGGTAGAAGTGAAAGTAAAGTGTCAACTAACACATCCATCAACTCTGGTGCATCATCACCATCATATTCTTCATCATCTGAAAAATCACAATCAGAAGATGCAGCTGGTAAAGCCTTCTTGCAGCATATAATCATCTCCAATGCAGCCTCTGAGAACTCTCCTGGATGGAGAAGTACTTGCAACACCAACTGGACCAATAGATAACGGAATACACGGAATTTATTTGCAACAGGACCAGGCCTAACTTTTTTTCCCTGTGCAATAGATGGAATGTAGAAAATATTACAAACTGAAGCTACAAAAAAAAATAAGACATCTCAACTCCAAGATACTTAAGATAAAAAGGGATTACTTTCAATGTGCTACACAGACAAGCAAACAAAAAAACATTAAGCTAAAACGGCTCATATCGCTACACCGTAATGAAGGGCAGAATAGCAATTGGGATTCTTCATAATCACTTAGGATAAATACTATGTTAAATTTAGAGAATGAATAAATAAATACTGTAACAGCATTTCCACATTACTAGTAAGAATAAATTAATTTAAATATAGATTGTTCTTCAAAATTTCAGATTTAATATATGTATATTCCATGATTGCTACCAGTTCTTACAAGATATTTCTAAAAGTTTTACAATTATTAGACTTTATTATTTTTAATATCAACAATTTAAAATACTTCGATGTAAAACAAGCTAATAGCAAAAAAAAAAACAATGATAAATCAACTAAATTCACTTTAAAAACCTTGGTGAAAATATTGGAGAGTGAAAGCAAGTACCTCTTCAGAAAGTTTGGATTCCATTTTCAACAGTCTTTTGAATGCCTTCTCGTCTTCATTAGTCATGATTCTATAAAGTGATACTGAAGGGATGTTGTGCAAAGTGCTTAGGAAACACATAAAATAAGAACCCAGATCATCAAATTGAGTGCCAGTTGATGCATATTGGTTTTCCCTTTTCTGTGCATCTTCTAACAATGATTGAAGCTGCTTGATACACATACTACATAGTAAACTTGAAATAGAAGCTTTTGGCCATTTGAACTTCTCTTGCAACTCAAATGAAGTAACTTCAATGCCTAGTGATGGAGAGAACAAACCCTGAACTACTAGAAATTTCAAAATTTCTGTTTGCAATTGAAATTTTGCCTCAATATGTTTCACATTTTCAGTATGTGGCACTGACTTTACATCAGAATTCTGTTTTAAATTTTTTAGAGTGCGAGGCATGGTATCTATAATCCAGTTCTTCAAGGAATCTATATTACCAGAGCCTGAAGTTTCTTTATGCTCTGAAGCGCCTAAATCTGAATTTTCATCAGTAGTGTGACTTTGATCAGATGGTTCGTCAGTAACAGTTCCATCATCAACAAATAAACTCATCAAACTTTGCACAAACTGCAAACAACCGGGCACAGTATTGAACTTAGCAACCAACCCCTTCACCAACTGTGTCTTGGTGATAATATCAAATTTGCCACTGCTGTGCTTCTGCAGGGATATAATAACTGAAACACAGCGATCAATATCATCTCTAATTAAATCAATGAGCTCCATGATAAAATGTTGAGCAGCACTGTACAACCATGCATCTCTGTTTGAGAGAATGTCCACGAGACAATGCACAAATTTCTCAGAAAGGACAACCTTGATACAAGATATAGGCAATTTTGGAAGCATAAGCAACAAAATTTGGAATGCCAAAAATTTCCTATCATGAGATGACTGAAGAAGTGACTCTTCAATTACAACCTCATGAAAACATCGGATATTCTTGGCAATGTCCTCTGAGGAGCAACCTTTCCAAATCTTCTTTTGCTTCTTACTAGATGCAGATCGCACTGCATCATCCTCCATATGAGTTGTTATTTCCGAAGTAAGCATGTTCACCACTACTGGACAAAGACTATGCAGACGAGGCAAACAGAAGGTTGATTCCTGAAAATTTAAGTCCAATTAATAACAAAAAATGAAAGAAGAAAAAAATGCATCAATATATGTAATTACAAAAGGACTATGCAAGCCTTCCAAATAACACATATTACTGCTTAAAAATTCCTGATTTACAAAGTAAATGAAGATCAAATGTCTAGTGAATTAATTCAGTAGATTAACAAAAAACTCAAAACACTAACTCAATATCCTTCTCCAAGTTACAATTGAAAGGATATGTGCTTAAGAATTTCAAACGTCTAATTAGTTGATGGCATTTAACCACCAAATAAGTAAACGTATGGTAAGCTATGTTGAGAGAACCTTAAAGCAATTGGCAATATATAGCAGATAATCTCGATTAAAGAAGCTTTCAGCACTAAATGGGCATGGAAGCAGCTTGCCAAACACTACGCCATCAACTTGTATTTTCTCTTGCATCTTCAAAGCCAAGTACAGGGCATCTGGATCTCCCACCTCAGCAGCTCTCTCAAACAAATCATGCAGAGCAGTAGTTTTCAACACTTCATTTAAAATAACTTCTGAAGAAAGCTGCAGTAACAAGAAAACCTAGTTAGACCTAAGTTTTGGATGGAAACTGGAATATTGTTATTAAGGAAGAATAATATAATCTTAAAGAAAAATAAGTAAGAAGTTTTTGCTTTCTTTGAGAATTATGTCAAAGAACAACAATTACCGAACAATCACAACAAAAAGTATAGCCTAACTATTTAGGTTGAATGATCCTATCTAGATTTGAACTCTACCATATTTGTTAGTAATACTCGTTAATTATGTTTATACCGTGTTAACATATTTATCTTCATTTATCATTTTATCATCAAAGGACTAGATCCAACTGCTCCCTTATTTAAGATCTCTGCACTTACCTCTCCTGGTATTTTTACACATTCACTTTATCATTCTTATATTTCCTACACTAACCTTTTTATCCATGGCTCATTTGCATAACACCCAGACGAGCATGGTTGATCATACCACAGCCATTTTGACTTTTTACCATCAGAAGGCTATTAGTTATTCCATAACAAAAACAACTTATATTCACTAGGTACCTCAAATGGCCTAAGAAAGAATGAAACAAAATAAGTAGATAAATAACCAGCAACAGTCAAAATATTAAACAAATGAGTGGACATTTACACTATCAAACACAACTTAATAAGCAAAGTGGTTAGGAAAAAAGGTACTAGTGGATAACTGCTAAGCAAACAAATGACTGGACATTTACCTAACAATTGTCTAACTTTGCATAAAATTAAAAGTTCAAGCTAAATCAATTATTTGTTAAACTTTTGATAAATCCATTGAAGGTCAAAGTTCAATCTAGATTTAGCACCTGACATGAAAAGCAACAGCACTGAGAGACCAATACTTTCATCTGCATAATTAAAACAAACCCATTTGTCTTCCTCCACAACAAGAGCATGACATATTCACAAATTCAACTAGCACAATCTCTCATCACATTTGTTCGCATGGGAGCTATGGGTTTTATACTTTCACTTGGTAGAATATGAGGAGAGATTTTAACTATATTGCTTTACAAATAGTTCACAAGTCTGCACTGATGTGAATGGCATTCCAGGTCTCTGCATACATCATTATATCTGCAGGTGAAACCAACTCATATCCAAATAGATATTAAGCAGAGTGTAATACATAGTGGATGACCAACAGAAGAGCAGGATCGTAAATTACAAGCACTTTAGATACAAATGATACATACTAGCTTGTAAAAGTTAGCACTTTTGGAGACGAGTTTGTATCAGAATACAGCTAGATCAGCAAACTAGTGCACAAAGCAAACATGGTGCTTTTACAAACTAATAATAATAAATAAAATAAAATCTAAGAATAAAAATATTCAAATGCCACATAAACAGAATCAAAAGCAAGCATATCAGTAAAATTAATGATGTCATTTTTATATTGAGTACAGATTCACAAATAATCAATGTACCTGATCAGCCACATCACAAATCAGAGAAGCTGCTGGCTCACCCAAGTATCGCTTCTTTCCAGATAAAGAAACAACATGAGTTATGAACTCTTTGATAACTGATGTATCAATGTTTTTACTCCAATCAGTCGCAATTCGTCCAGATTTAGCAAGGGAACCATAAGAAAAGAGGCGGCCCAAAAGGTTATCTTTAGCTTCCTATACAATGATTCAAAAGAAATTCAGAATTGCAATAAGAATCTAAGGAATATTGTGTTATTGAAAAAGACAATAAAAGAAGTACCTGACCCTTCATTGAAGAAGATACTTCAAGCAAATCAATTGTCAATTTCATCACTGAACTCAACTTGATAGCTGGAATTGCTCTAACCACAACTGCTAACCCCAATGCAAATCCTTGCCTTGCATACTGTTGGTAAGGGAAAAAAAAGGCAAAGAATTTAAACAAAAAGAACAAAACGAAGCAACAGATCTCCTAAAACAGATGTATCATACATCAATAATCTTCACTGTGAACTAGAGTAACAGCTAGCTTTTGTTTGCTAAACCCTGATGACCATATAGGTTATATGGTTTAAGGAACACATAGGTGTAAGTGTGTGACAAAGTGTGAATATAGCAAATGCCATTATTTCTCAACAGTATATTATAAATTGATTTCTTTTTCTTCTCTCAAAATTACATGTTGATTTACTTTCTTCAGAAATAAATAGAAATGCCACTAAAACAAAAGAATGCCTGCAAAAACACCAAATGATAGAAACGGGGAAAGTTTCTTAAATATAGAATTAAATGCAATATCAGAGAGGACAATTATTTGAAGTGAGTAATGAAGGCTAATTATAAAAAAAACCTAGCATAGATAATATGAGCAAATGAACCTTATAAAGTGAACATCTAATATTCATTCTGATGTTTAATTCAGTCAAGTAATTCTGCACATTAGAATATAGGATAAGAAAATGTGTTGAGAATATAGGATAAGAAAATATTTAATTCATAATAAGAAACCAAACCACACCCAGAAAATGACAAAGATGAAATGTGCAACCTGCACTTGAAAATATGTCATTATATAAAAGATTCAACATTTTAATTAGTCATTCATTTTCTCAAAATAAAAACAATTTCTTCAAGCCCCTGGACGTTCTCAAGGGTATGAAAAATTCAAAACTAATCCTTTGTTCAATATAAGATATACAGCCGCAGTGCATTGGTCTCAACAAAACAGATGAGTCACGAGTGCTTCACTAGGAATTAAAAAATTGAAAAAAGTATGATGTGTACCTCCCTAGAAGAAGATACCCCACGAATAAGTCGACGAATGGCATATCTCAGAGCAGGCGCGCAATCTTCCAACCCATCATCCTTCTCCGCCTCTAGTTGAATGGCTCCATCATCCTCCCGTTTGTCCTTTTTTTCATATGCCTTTTGAACCTCAGACAACTCTAAAACCAATGACTCCGCAGCAGCTTCCCTAACCAAAGAATTGGAAGATGCTAGATCCCTAAACACATTCATATGGAGCCCAGGGTGGCCTGAAGAAGCCACAGGCTGCGAGTCAGCCAAAGCAGCAACTTCACTAGGCGTATCAATGCGTGGTTTCTTCTTCTCTTCGTCAATCCGGTGTCTTTCCTTGTCCGATGCCTTTCTCTTCTTCCTCCTCTCCATGGACTTCAGGGACGTCGCGTCCTCCAAGGACTCCGCCTTTCCATCATCGATCTTCTCTTTCTCACTTGCTGAAACCTCATCAACCGAAACATGATTCTCACTATCTAGCGCGTCTGCTGAACTCGGTGCCTTCTTCTTGCTGCTTCCCATTGAGCAAAGTGACCTAGAGAAGATTGAGGGTTGAGCGCCGACGAAACGGCAACTTCACGAGGTTAGGGTATCGATCAAGATGCCCAGCGTCGCCGCCGCTTGCCAAAACTAAAAGAGCAAATCAATGTAGGGATGTGCTTAAGTAGCCTGATATTTGGGCCGTTAATGGGCTAATAAACGGCCCAAATTTTCTGTAACGGATTCTGAATTCAATTCCGTCTTTTTCTTAACGTGAAAATTTATATTAATTATTAAGCAAAAATTAAAAACACACCTCCTATTTCTTTATCTAAAATACTCTTATTTTATTATTATTATTATAGAAGTAATATATAAAAATAAATTTTATATATAAAATATTTTTATATTAAAGAACTCTATCAAAATTATTTAAATTTAATTAAAATCAATTCAACTACTTAAAACCATTATAATTCAGGGTCGGACTTGAGGTGATGCCCAGGAGGCGATCGCCTCAGGCCCATTTTTTGAAGAAACCCTAAAATTAGTCCATTATTTATATTAGTAGGATAGATTTAGAATTTTTAATTTATTCTAAATTATGTTAAATATTATTTTTTAAATTAAATAAATGAATTGAATCATCGAGTACGAAATGAAAATGTGAAATTTAAATCAAATTGGGTCCGATTTAAATCTATCAAGTAGGCATGGAAATAAGAATTATATTAATTTAAATCAGAGTTGATTTGGACTTAATTTGACTAAGTTATGTCTCAACTAAATTCATAAATCAAATTAATTTAGTCGATTTAAAATGAATTAAAGTATTTTTTAAAAAAAAATATTTTCTTTTTTTTCTCTCCTCACAAAATAACTCACCATCTTATGACACCGATTTCTTCTCTTTTTTTCTCCATTTATTTTCTCTCTTCTTCCCTCTTCCCTCTGTTATATTCTTCTTTGGCGACAATAATAATATTATTTTTTTCTTCTTTTTCTAGTCAATCAATTTTTTTTATTTTC
>JBBUKS010496164.1:0-14768 GCA_038050645.1 Hedychium gardnerianum
GTCACAATTTCCAATATAAAATTATAACTCACAAATCATATTTTCATTCATATTTTTTCACCATGTATAACTGTTTATTTACTCTGCAAACTAAACCATGTATTTTATCTTCTGATCTGGCTACGAAATGCTCTTGCCTTGTCACCTCTTCGAAAGCCTGATGCTTCAAACCTGTGAGGCCCAAAGGCTGCTAAAACTCTAAACTACTCTTGCCAGATTCATTCACAGACAGTACAAAATGGCATGTTACCTGGATCTTGAAAAGTGCCTTAACTTTAATAAAGTTAGGCATAATTAATGCTTCAATTGTCAGGACTCTGTTTGGGTTTTGACACAGCAGAAGTTTCCCTGTCATCTTCTGGTGGACGAAGCTTTGCAGGGATTCCAGTTCAAGATCTTTTTTTTATTTTCAATAAAATTATTCTTCATTTTATTGACTGATGTTGAGTGTCGGCAACTCAATAATTGGAGTATTTATCATACTGTAGAATTCAGATTGATTTTTATGAGCTTAATTTAAGATTATCATATATAACTTTAATTATATAATTATTAAATAATCAGAATAAAATATAACCTAATATTATTTAATTTAAATAATATAATAAAAATATATTTATTTGAAGATTTTAGTATAACTTAATATAAAAAATTATATCAATCGCAATTGATTAATAAAATAAGAAAAAAATATATAATAATATTATTATTAATAATAATTATGATATAAATAAATTTGGGTGCTTAAGAATTCCCTACTAACTATAAAAAAAATATAATTCTCTTCAGGGTTAATCCATAAATGCATCTACCTCTCTCTCTATATATTTTAAATTTATTCAAATTTTAAAAAACCATTTATATATATTTTTTTGAAAGTGTATCAAAATCTTATACATGTTTTCTCAAATTCATTTAAATTAACCATATTCTTTCTTTTAAATCTATTTTATCAATTTATCAAAATTATTCAAATTTAATTAAAATCATTAAAAATTAATTATAACAAATATGGCCATAATAGTTATGACCATCACTATGATAATTCTAATGAAGAGTATTTTTAAGTAAAAAATAGAATGAAGTATATATATTTTTAAATAAGTATCCTTTTAATAATAAGAAAAATAAAATTTCCTTGTCAAAAATCACGAGTCAATTTGTAAAAAAATCCATTATCACGGCTCGGTGAGTTGAAAAATTCTCAACCCAATTTATGAGTTGGGCCATAAAAATATTATAAAAATTAAAAAATTTAAATTTAAATTACATGGTCAACCCATAAGTCCATTGACTTTTTTATTTTTATTTTTATTTTTTTTTAAATATGTGGTCGATCCGAATTCGTCACGAGCCAATCTATTTAGATCCGTATGCTTATTTTTAAATGAGTTAATAAAATTTTAATTTAATTTATTTAAATTATTTGTTAGGATGTGTTAATTCGATAAATCCATTCAAATTGATACTTTAATTTTTAATTTTGTTGGATTATTTTTATTTAAGGAGATAAAGAAAATATATATTTATTTGATAGTATACATATTTTATTCTGTACAATCATATACATTTATTGAAGTGGTATAATCCTGATCACTGATCATATCACATAGATTTTGATCAATGATGTGCAGGTGACCACCTTAGTAGGTATTCATGATTATATAGAATAAAATGTATAGACTAATAGAATTCTCTATCTCTATATTTATATATATATATATATATATATATATAATCTGACTAGAAATCAAAAATATCCGAAAGCGGAAAGGCGAGGGTCTAGGGAGCTTCCGAGGTATATAGTCGGTAATTTTCGGAATTAATCGGATCGTAAAATCTGATCTAATTATAAAAAAATAAAAAATATTCGAGAATAAACATAAATTTGATTCATTTAGAAATTGTACGGAATTAATTGCGAAGTTCCTGGTTTTGTATCAATTATCTCCCACGCCCATCCCCTTGGCGCTGCATCGGCTGAGGCCAAGTGCGAACGGCGACTGCGAGCGACTAGGTTCATCAACGAGCGAGATCGGTGGGTAGGCGAAGAAGGAGCGAGTGGCTATGGGGCCTTCCGCCGGCGGCCGCACAATCTCCCAAGAAGCCTTCGAAGCGCTGGTGGCGGAGAACATGGAGGACCTCGGAATGGACCCCGAGGAGGCCCTCGAGGACGCCCTCCAGACCCTGACTCTTCAGGGCGTCGATCTCTCCGGTTTGTCCTCCTTCTCGCCGTCCTTCAAGAATGGATCTTGTGTTATCGTATTAGATCTCTGCCTTGAGTGAACAAATATTGATGAGAGTCAGATGTCATCGGCTGTAGCCCTAACAAATTGGTATTTTCTAAACTAATTTAGTGGGATCTAGCGAAATCACACAATGTAGATTTGAATTCAACTCGATGAAAACAGTTGGCATAGCATGTGACCCCATCTGAAGAGAATGTCATTGCCGAGATCTTCCGTAGAACATCGAGTCTTCCCTGCTGAAGTTCTCCAATAATTCATAATGCTTAGGGCACTTAATTTGACAAAAAAAAATCTGGTTTTCTTATGTGTTATTTCTGTTACCATCGCAGTTTGATCGTGGCATTTCTAGAGAGGTGAAGGTGCAAGATTATACCTGCTTTCTTATTTTTCCACTAGTGTAGATTAAGAAGTTGTCCAAGTTTACTTAACAGAAAACTAAGCAAGGAAACTGTGATTTCGAACTCGTTTAAAAAATTTTGGACTAGGTATCCCATGTTTGGGTTTTAATTTAAATTAGCTTAGACTAATGCCTACAGTGTATCTGATTTATGCTTAATTCTGTATATTTATTTCCAGGAATTATCAAATGCATTCCTGGAGTAAGTAGCACAAGGGATAATCCTCTCATCCAGATTTTAGACAAGCTAAAAGATGTAGCTTCTTCTATGTCAAATACATCAAAGGATAATGCAGAGGTGGAAGAAATTGTTGAACTCCTTGACAAATTTTATGGTTTATGCTCAGTGGAGGGAACAGAAAATGCAACAATTGCATCAAGGAATGGAGGGGTGGAGCTCCTCACCAGAATATGTTCCTCTTTTGATGTACAATTTGAGACAACTCTTGTGTTGGCTATGAAAGCATTGAGTTCCATTCTTCATGGTATGCTCTACTTGTTTTCTAGGTCAAATCAAATGTTTATGAGCTATGACTCGTTATTTGCACGTGCAAATGATTCCTGATTCTAAATAAGTCATCAGGTATAGTTCATACCTAAGTAGGAACAAATAACTTTCCAGAGAAGCCATAACTCCAAACGTGTTGGACCTTGCATGTTATCATGCTATTTGCACTGTTTTTAAGTTTTCTTAGAAAAGATAGTCTGTTTGTTCCCATCCTTAGATTTAATGGCCAATGAATTTGGAATGCTTGGATACGATATAAGAACTTTCTATATATGTTGATTCAACTATGTTTCTTCTATACTAACAAGCATACTACATACTTAATGTCTGCAATATGAAATCATGTAATAAATTCATTGTCTTTTCAAACTTTGACATGCTAATTGTCCTACAGATGCACAAAGTAGAGAAACTTTTCGGCAAAATGGAGGACCAAAAGTTGTTGCTGATATCCTGAGTGGAAACAGGAAAAATCATGTCATCGTGGATAGTGGCTTTTCAGTTGTTGTGGCAGCTTCAACAAATGATGAAATTCTCAAAGAATCATTCATGGAATTGAAGATAGATGAGCTTATTCTGCAAATACTTAAAGAACAGCCTAATGGCACTCTATATGGTTTATATGATGCTATACGTGTCCTTTTGACTCCAGATGACACTCGTGTGTTGGCCTCTCAAGTAAGCCTATTTACTTCATTGATGTATTGCAAGCCAAATGGTCTATTTCATTATACTGACTTTTCATTGCAATGACAAGTATGATGGTCTTCTTAAAATTCTCCTCTAATCAGTATTTACCAACTTTTTTTGCGTTCTTAAACATTCTCTGATGTGAAAATGCATGTGATTAATATAGTTGAGCATTAACTTATTCAGTTTCAGAACCATTGACTGGATGTTAATTAGCTGACACAACCTTAATAAAGGAAAATCTTAAATTTTTGTTTAATTCTTACCCATCCACATTAAATACAAACAATTCAAACCTTTTCCCTTCTGTTTGTAATAATCATAGCCTAATCAGTGCTCACAATTGTTTATTATGGGTTTTTCCCGTCTACTATAGTATATATGCCTAGCATTATGCATTTACAAAGGTGTGATTTATGATTTGTTGTTGCACAAAAACCAAGTAATGTAAATCCTAAGTTGAAATTGAAAGTTCAGTTTTTAAGTTGGTATTTTAAAATTCACACACTAGATGGGTGGCTTTTTACCTGCTTGTAACCTTCATATCAAACATGAGTGCATGTTGCGGTTCCTCCTGCATCTAGACGGCCTCAAGAAGCCAAACTATACCCATTTGTCGCACTCCTTGTGTTGGTTCTGCCCCTTTCACAAGGGCAACAAGATTTCCCAGTGAAGGCATTTACAGGCATAGTGATTGTTGTCATCTATGTTGCATGCACTCAGATATGGGAATGATTCTGAGTGTTACAAGCATGCAAAGGAGGCCCTAGTAGATATAGGCAAGTCTCGCCTATTCTTGGCAGTTGGGGCTAAATATAGAGTCGAGTGAAAAGGTTTGACTCCAAGCAGTGAACTTTGCAGAGGTTCCCATGGTCTACATGCTCATGGGCATGGAGATTAAAATATGACTATGGTGTAGACCCTTGTTTCATATTGCTACTTTCTCTTTTGGCTCATTATGCTTCAAGCAGAATTCAACAGCACCTCTGCATTGGACATGCAATGTGCAAGATTCTGCACGCCACACCGCTAGTTCCAACCGTGTCCATGGACGTTGTTTGTTGATGAACCAAAAAATGATTCCTGCTCACTCATGCTTGGAATTTGTAGCATGAGTTCCGAGAAGTTGCACATGTAGGAGTGCAACCTTGTGCTCCATTCTTACCATCTTGGCAAGAGCTTCGTCCTATGCATACTCTCAGTAAAATTGAGCCTACAATTCCTTCTCAAACTTTGCCCATGTGCGGATAGGTTCTTTGTTGTGGTCGTTTGTCTGTTAACACCACCACAAGGTGGTGTCACTGAGATACATAAACACAACCTTCACACACGTCGGATCGTGCACATCCATTGAGCGAAAGTTGTTGTCAATTGACCATAGCGCTAGTTCTCAATGTCATTGGATGCTCACAAGCGCTTATATTCTTTTGGCTTTAACACATCTAGTCTTGCTTCACTCGACGTCCCATTGCTGAGCCTAGCCATACAGGACTGTTATCGCCCTGCAATTGTTCTCGCAATGTGTCATTCTTTCCGCCTAAAGCAGTCATCACGGTCTCCATGCCATGAAATCATCCCTTATCTCGTGATTATCTTATTGAAAGTTGTCTATATATCCTCACGCAATGCCTCACAACAAGACTCACTTGCAGTTGCACTTCCTATCACAACATCCTCTGTCTCCTTGAACCTCAGCCGAAGCCGTCTCCATACAAGATAGCCTGTTGCCAAGGGAAGCGACTACCGTCTTCCAAGTCCGACCAGGAAGAGCAAGATCACTGCTCGCTTTTGTTTGATCAGACATGGCTCTGGTGCCACTTGTCATGGGGCTGGAATTGCTTGACAAAATTATACTAAGTTCAGTGTCCATGCAACTTTGTGATAGGCTCAAGTCAACCTATTTTTTCCTCGCACCTGCATAGGACCAACATCAAGATTACAGTGGAAGCAAAGTTCCATTACTTGTGGAAAAATTTGGTACATACAATGTGCATACTGCCCCTTTTAAAGTCAAGGAGAATTTGGTTACACCAACCTCTAGCAATTGGCCACAACGACCGACAACTGCAACTAGCAACCGCCCAACTGTTTGTTGGTCTGCATGTGTGCGCCTAGGCTCCTGCATGATGGTGCGACTGTGCTCCTTGGCTTGATGCACATGCCGATGCATCTAGGCGGATTGGTCCGCCTGCGCCCATTGCTTCATCTGCGTGTGCTTCCTCATGTGTGCACGCTGCCTCCTGTGTGTGCTGGTCCATTTGCATGTGCATGCCACTGTCAAGCCAAAGGGCTCACAACTGGTTTTGGTCTGTGACACTAGTGTTGGCCAATTCCATTCCTTTAACTAAACATGGTGAAATACTTTCCAATGGTGGCAGACCAACTGAAATTGTCTCGCTCTAAAGCATGACAACATAGAAGTGTATAATCTCTGGCAGTTGCAGCAGCTTGTATTAAAGCAATAACTTCAATCCGTATGGCTTATATCTGGAATGTTAGCTTTGAACTTCATCTAAATTCATTATTTGTGTTTTTTTTTTATATATATTCTTTTATACCTTTCATATCTTAGGAAAATTCTGTTATAATATGTAGAAGAACCAAAAAAGCACTGAATTCAATTGTCTTTTATTCTTTAAAAGTAGCTTTCATGTTGTTCTAGGTAATAAAATTGTTTGGCAAAAGTCCATTTATGCTGATGCCAACCCCCTGAAAGCTGATGGATGAATGTTCTAATTCTCAACGGAAGAGAAAACTTGTTATATTTTTTCTGGACGCCTCAAAATTTAAGATTGTGTCGGTTGATGCTATGCTTTCTTAACTGTTTGAAACAACGTGGTAAATAACATTCTGAAATACAAGGTCTGAAGGCTGTTGTACTTTAGAGGCATTATCTGTTTGATGAATTCTTGATATGCTGATGTTAACCAGGTATATGGATATGCTCGGAGATTTGCAAAACTTGGTATTGCAGATGCTCTTGTCAAAGCACTTTGTGATGGCTTAAGTTCACCTATCCTAGCTTCAGCATGTATTGCATTGAAGGCCGTTGCTGTAAATGTGAGTTCAATGATTCAGTAGATCATTTTTGAATGATTAGCCTTCCTGTGTGTGATTCTCTGGCCCTTCACAAAAGTATCCTTGCATGTATGAAGTATGAACATTAGAAATCTGATTTTTTTTATTTTAATTTACGTATTCATGCAAACACTATCATCAATTGATAATGTATTCTTTTGCCAACACACTGATGGCAGTTGAATCGTGACTTATGACCCTATTTTCCAATAATAATTTTTCTCATGATTTTCCTCCTTACATCACAGGATGAGATATGCAAATCTATATCTGAAAGTGGTGGTATTGATGCAATTCTCCAGTGTTTGGATCAAAGCACTGAACAGAACAACAAAACTACAGCTAGAGTTTGCTGTTCTTTGCTGTCCAAGGTTTGCTGGATTTTGTGCTTAGGATTACAGTTTTAAGGATACATTTGACCAGCATTGGAATTAATCCTCACATCCTTTACTTCGTCTGAAGCTAGCAGGTAGTGATACAAACAAGACTTTAATTGTTGAGAAGGGTGGTCTGAACTGTCTAATGAAGCTGTCATCCAGGTTTTCTGAAGATCCATTAGTTTTACAAGAGGTATTCAACTAAATTGGTGATTATTTACTATTTGTGTATAATCGTCATGGATATTGTTTCCCATTAATATTTTACTCTGCAGATTATGTCTATTATCACTGTTCTTTCTCTGAGATCACCAGAAAATTCTGCCAGTGCAGTTGAAGCTGGTGTAGCAGACTTTGTTCTTCACGCAATGCAGAAGTTTCCAACTTCATATCAGCTGCAAAGACAAGCTTGCTTTATGATTCGAAATCTTGTAGTTAGGAATCCAGAAAACAGGTATATATCCTGTGACCCCTAAAGAAAAGATAATATTATATTTGACTCAGAAATTATGAAAATGAAATCATAAAAATTTATATCAACATCAGCAAGCAGTTCTGATTTTTTTTTTTGGTCAGATCAAGTTGCTCTCCAGCATCTATTATTACATATTATTATCCGTCTCATCACATTATTCGCATTTTGTTCGTCTTTCATAAGTTGTTTTTGAAATGCTTGTGTAACATATCTAAGCCACAACAGCATATATGCCTTTCTCAAAGTACAATCGTCAGTCTTTAGTATTGCAAACTGTTGCTAACATCGGACATCCATTCTGATACATGCATCTATGCTAATGATCTTTTGGCTTCTGCAGGATCATTCTTCTCAGTAATGGAATTGAGAAGCTCATAAGGAAGGCTAAGGTAAGCCATGAAAGCTGCAAGGATGCTGCGACTGCTGCATTGAGGGATTTCGGTTTAGATGATTACAACACATAGCTTATCCTTGTGTGCTGCTGCCATCAGTACTGATCAGTTTTTTTCCTTTCAAATTGAGCCAGTTTGTGCTTATACTGGATCTCTCTTGATTGATGGTTTGTGCCATGTCTTATTTCATGCTTACATGATACTGGTTCTCTTGATAAAGACTCGTATCGGTGCAATCACAGAGCATTTCTGAACATAAAAGCATGATCACTAGTTGAGATGTTATATATGCCTTATTGTCTGTATCATATTTATGCAAAGTACATGCATTTTCCTGAATGATTCAGTGATGGTACCGCATCATAAGTTTGATCATCTCTTTCATGCAATACGAACAGATTGATAAACATACACATGACTCGTCGACAACGAGCTAATGTGGTGGTGAGACACACCATGAAGACAGACATCAGTTCAAGAGTCATAAGAACACACTGCAATCCTTATTCCTAACACACCCGCATTATTTGTACAACTTTTAAATGCTCCCTACTCAGAGCTACATTTGCTGCTATCCAAAGCAGCTAGATCCTGCTCTTCCATCGACAGCTGCTCGTAATATTCCTTCCGACTAGCAGTAAGGCAGCCTATACATGCCACAACAACACAGCAATTAGTTTGGAGCAACCCAAACGAAGTGATCATCCGAATCGGGCGTA
Source organism: Hedychium gardnerianum (assembly GCA_038050645.1). Classification (NCBI taxonomy): domain Eukaryota; kingdom Viridiplantae; phylum Streptophyta; class Magnoliopsida; order Zingiberales; family Zingiberaceae; genus Hedychium; species Hedychium gardnerianum. Next base: position 8,886 of record JBBUKS010496164.1, read on the forward strand.
ATGTTTGGTTAAGTTATATCTACCCGAGCTTGAGAGACGTGTCTGAACTATCATCGCATTCTGGGGGACCTCCCGAGTGCGAAGAAGCATTAGTCACAGATTCAGAGGTCTGCCCATCTTCATTAACCACATTCTCTCTATCTATCATCGTCTGCTCCTTTCCCGAGTTTGCCATGCTCGAAACCTGCAATTCATTCGCATATATGCAAGTCATCTTGCAAATTCAACTTGTGATCAAACAACTCATCTTACATTTTGGCTAAGCCTCAAGTTTTCTTCTGCCAGTCGTAGCGCCTGCAAATGAAAATTAAGTTAGGTTCCACTTCTCTAGTCGATATTCTCGATACAACAAATGAATCAAGATCACTGTGAATCTTTCATATCATAATAAAAATCATTTGCAGTGATATTGAACTGTCTTCAAGTAGCAAGAATCCATGATAATGTCTCTTGACCTTGTCCTGAAGAATATTAATTTGCTCCATGAAGTTTGCATCCTGATAAATTGACATTAAAGAAATATCGATAAACTTACATAATTTGGCTTCCGACTCGATTAATTAAGAATCTATAAAGCAAATTAAGTACTCTACCTTTCTTTCTAACACTCGACTTAATCCAGCTTCAAGTTTTTTCTCTAACTGCTGTAGCTCTTCGACACTTAGACTTTCAAGTGCCTCCCCTCTCATCTGCCTACCCTCATGAATATTTATTAATTAACATAATTAAGGAAGAACAGTTAATAGTAAATAAATAAGAAGAAGAATAAAAAAATATCTTGCATAATATAAAGTGAGAACCTTAGTTGGAGGCTTGCTTCTGTAACTTGTTTATTCAGATTTGCATACTTATTGTCCAACTGAGCAAAGAGGCAAAAAAAAAAAAACAATGTAAGAGGATGTATGAAAAAAAAAAATTCCTTTAAATCTTGAAATTTTGATTCTTAAAATCGCGAGACAATTGCTTGCTTACGTTTAAGTCGAGGGAGAGTTGGTCTTGCTTATCAAGGTTCTTCGAGTGTGTGCTATGCTTCTCAAGGATCTGCTTCATGCTGCAAAACCAATGAGGAAATTAAATTGTTGGATTCAAAGTCTGAAACTTATTTGTATCGACTATCAAAATTGAAAAGAGAAAAGAAACACTAACACTAATCTCACAGTGATGTTACTCCTATATATCGACCAAAGAATTATTCAAGAAGACAATCGGTGTATTTACGATTATTGGTTCTCAAAGAAGTGGCAGATAGGATTTGTGTCTAATTGCTTTTGCCAATTTCGGGTGATGACCGGGTCGGCGGTTAAAAGTGGGTTAGATTTGAGCTCCATACTATCTGTTGAATAATATATTTGTTTCAGTTAGCACAGCGTCCGATCAACACTGTAACACTTGGGGTCTCTCTACAACTGAAAATGGGTTACATTGAGCTCTATATTATCTGATGTTAGATAGTTGCGGTTTTCGCAACTAAATAACTAACCTAAAACTAAAATGAAACCTAAAACATATAACTAACTTCAATGAGAAGTTACTATTTCATGAGTAACTTCATAAATAAGAAGAAGTTGTTGAATAAAAAAATTACTCATCCATCCATATACGTAATAATAATAATTATTACAACTGATGCATGATGGACTCACAGAATCAAGGAGTCATACATGTATATACAAATACTCTCTCTGCCTATAAATTAAAGCACAATAATGTATATCAATGTAGGAATGAAATGTATTTTTTGAAAGAAAAGAAAGAAGAGAGAAAACAATATATGCAACATAATAATTGTATTACAATGGCTTCGTCATCAAATTGAGGTACCTAAAATTCATAAATTTCAGAATAAGTTGAATAATCTAAAGTAATGAAAATATGGATTAAGATGTAGTATCAAAGCTACGTTATGAAATATATGAGTTTTCATTTTTGAATTTATTATCATGCATTACAAATTAATAAATCAATTAATGGCATCTAATATCATTAATTTATATAATATATATTTATATATATCATTGGTTTATTGTTGTTTATAAATTTAGTTGATAATTATATATAACATATATGCATGACTTCATGATTTTATTTCAATTAAGATAGTTTGTGATCAAAGTAAAATAATTAAATATGATGCATAAAATAGTTATTTATTCATCACACTTACAAATGCCCATTAAAAACAATAACGAATAAATGGCATTCATTCATCAGTAAAATTATGGATTTTCCCAAAGAAATTAAAATTCTTGAACCAAATATATTTTGTTTATCCAACCATTTTAATTTCTTAATAACATTGTGAGGCATTTAATTTTGATGTATATTGTAATATTTGTCCAAAGGTGTATTACAATATATTCTAATATTTTATTTGAATATATATTGGTCTCATTTGCAACAATTTCTCTTCATTTGCAAATCTCTTCTATTACCATATTTAATGATTTGAACTTTTTTGAATGGAGTGAGCAAGTCAATTTTCATTCACTACCGAAGGAAAAATCCACTGCCATTAATGATTTAAGTAGTGAGGAAGAGAAGTCCAAATGTAAAGCATAGGAATGATCTACTAGATTAAGCCTTATGTTTATGTAGATGACTAACAACATTAGGACTACTATTCCACACACAAAAAAAAATGCATAGGAATATTTAATGTTTATGGAAGAACATTTTCGTTCTGATAAGTCACTTGCTGGTACATTAAAGACAACTCATCACCATAAAGTTTGATGGGTCACCGACTATGCAAGAACATACCATCAAGAAAGACCTATATTAAGGAACATGCACATAGAATAGATCTTGATTGTCCTTTTAAATGAAGTGAAAGATGTATTAAAGTTGGCACTCTGAGCTCACTTGTGTGTTTCTAATATTCAATTTATAGTTATGATGTGCACATTATTGTGTTGTGTTATAACATGAATTACCTAGAAACATTAAATGGATCATTATGAAATTATGTGTCATTTATAGACCTAATATAGTAGGATGCTTGTGTTTGTTACATAGAAGAAAATATGTTATATGATTAATGTATGACTGCTATAACCTACATTTAGTGTTCTATTATACTGAAATAATTATAATGTCTTAGGATGATGAGTTTTTTATTCTTGAAGTTATAATGCATCATGCTTATGTTTTAAATTTTAGTTTAATCAAATTTTTAGGTCAAATGGGATGGAAGAATGTTAGAAAGTTGTCGTTTTGGTGACTAAACTGACCTAAAAATAAAATGAAACTTAAAACATATAACTTCATAAATGAGAACTTACTATTTCATAAGTAACTTCATAAATAATAAGAAGTCGCTGAATAAAAAAAATGACTCATCCATCCATATATATAATAATTATTATTATTATTATTATGAATAATAATTATTATTATTATTATGAATAATAATTATTATTATTATAGTTGATTCCTGATGGACACATAGAATTAAAAAGTTACACATATATATAAGCGTCCCCTCTCTACTTATAAATAAAAGCACAATGATGTTCATCAATGTATGAATGAAATGTGTTTATTGAAAGAAAGGAAAAAAAGACAATGGCTTCATCATTAAACTCAAGTATGTAAAACTTATAAATTTCAAGATTCATTGAATAATCTTAAGTAATGAACATATTAATTAATGGATTAGAGCAACACCTTGGGGTCTTTGTACACTTATCTTGATAATTGATTTGCGATCTCACCCTCTCATTGGTGTAGTTGGAGGTTTAATGTCCACTTAATTGGAGGCTAGAACTAAGGTTTGTATTTTTTTTGTTAATTTGATGTCCTTAATTAAAGTGCAATACATACAAAGGGAATTTTGATATCTTATGGAGGAGATAGAACTTTCATCATGTGGTAAATATCCTTAAATTGTAGGAGAGCACTAGGGTGTGGTTTCACTTCTAAGATTATGTATGACTATGGTTGTAGGAAGCAACTAGTCTAGCTAACTTTGGACCAAGTTAGAGACCCAATGATCCCACAACATATTTTCAAGGTGGTGCGACCTTAATTCGTAAATTATGGCACGAAGGATGCATAAGTCTTGAGTGGGATGGTCAGTAAGGCTATTTTCCCCGACAAAGGTCATGATGACCTATGGCATTTGGGCGGCCAAAAGGAGGTTTTCAGGGATTAAGGAAAGGGACCAAGAAGAGACTTTGTGCTTATGGTCATGATTCCGCTTCCATGCTTAGAGGGGTATGCTTATAGTGCCAATAGGGGACCAAGAAGAGACTTTGTTTATCACATTCGCCATTTGAATTTCTAAGTTGTGTATCATTTGACATGGGACTTGTTACTAGATGTTCTTAGTGTTTTGTGTCATCGTGATGGTTGCAAATATTGTGGATTTCATAAAATTGTTGTTGATTTGATACATAATGTGTTTATTTTGTTATTGTGGTTATTTATCAATGTTGCTTCCAATGTAGACATCATCGTTGTAATTTTCATATAAGACTAAGTATATTTTAGAGCACATTCTATGAAGTTTCCTTCGTAAATCACCTCTATAAGGAGCTTAAGTCAAGTTTAGGTAGTTGGATGAGTACTCAACCCTGTGGGGAAGGGCAGGATCTATGGGGAGTGACAGGAGCATTATATTTCAAAATTCAATCGAGGCGAAGCACGAGCAATTTCATTGATCCAATCTTAAGGGAGTCTTTATAGTTACAAATAGAGATTGGAATATCAATCTTCAGAGTCAATGATGTAAAACCAAAGGATGGTAGATCTTGTTTTGTGTTCAAGCTTATTACATTATTAACAAAAATCGGGGTTTAGGGTAAATTAGTACTTTGGTAATTGATTGAGATGTTAGATCATGTGTTGGCTCAACGTTGGTGAGATTATGATGAACAAACTTTGGTTCGAATCCTAACTTGAGAAAGCTCTTCTTCGACCTTTTCAACTATATTACTTGTTTTGTCTCTTACTTATCTTGGAACCTCCGTCGGTTAATTTTACTTAATGTTTTAGAAGCATATGCTTAGAGTCACTGTTCTTATTTGAAATGCACGAATAGAATTGCACCTCTTATCTTGGTGATGAATCATTAGATCGACATATAAGATATAATTGTATACATACTAGAATGTGATATGAATCATAAGTATGCTAACATAGAGAGTGATAGTGTTTGGAGTGTGTTACCTACATCTTGGACTTACCGAAGCGGATTTTAACACAATAACCATATTGTGTCCTAGCTATGGGCACTAATGACACGACACATTAAGGCTGCTATCTAACCAACGTATCATGCGCCTTAAAGGAACATTATAGGGTGAATGATGCTTCAAGTCGCTAATGTCTAATCGGGTATCACGTGATTTCAAGAATATTATGGAGTACATGATGATTAGAATACCTATGCGTAATTGGGAATCATGTAATTTCAAGAGTAGCTAATACCTAATTAGTTACAACCACATAAGCTTAGAGATATTGTGGGTTTGTGATAATTAGATGCTACCTAACAAGAGATTTAACGATTAGAGATGCTTTGGGTTTGTGATTGTTAAGCATATAGGTTTCGATGGAAGACCCTTTTTTTTGCTTTTCATCAAGGCGACCTTTGGGTTGATTTATGTGATCCACCCAACTTCATGTGTTAGTTGAGTAGGTGTTATTAATGTAAGTGCGATATTATCTAGCGGCGAGTTGTAAGATGAATTGTTGTTATCTTTGCTCTAAGGCATCACCACAATTGGATTGGAATTTAATGTGATGCTTTCATCTTTTCATTGATGTACTATGCAATTGCTATTTTGTACTTTGTATTTAAGAGATATGAGAGACTTTTTTTTTTTAATGTTCAATAAAACTTTCACTATTTTGCACATTATATTGTGTTGCGATTATTTT
>JBBUKS010496175.1:0-14766 GCA_038050645.1 Hedychium gardnerianum
CTCATCGATTAATTGGCATGCTTTTTCCTGGGGTATGTATAGAAAAGTTTATTTTGCTACTCCATTTAGCTTCTGATCTACTAATGTTTTCTTTATATTCTTGTAGGATATCGCAGCCTTCAAATCTCAAGTCTCAAGTCAGCGGCGGCGGCGGCAGCAGCAGCAGCAGCAGCTTCAATGGCTGCAGCCACAATCACAGTCCCACTTGCATCTCCAACAGCAACATATGCAGCAGCAACAACTTCAACAGCAAGCACAGCGACATCAGCATCTTCAGGCGCAGCCGCCGCCTCAACAGCAGCAGCAACAAATGGTAGGGGCTGGAATCAGCCAAACGTTTATTCAAGGACATGGCAGGTCCCAAAATCATGACACTAGGCTACCTCAAGCAGGGCCAACCAATATGCCTGGAAGAGGTTTTTTACCTTAACCATGTATTAATTAGATGTATATTGAACGTGTCACCTTTTGTTCTCAAGCAGGGCCATGCAGGATCACTTTCACTTGAGGTAGCTAATAATACTGCAATCAACATGCCTTTGGCGCAGCAAGCCCCAAATATTCAACAGTCTCAGTCCCAATATGTTAAAATTTGGGAGGTGGTGTTCTTTTTCCTGTTTTCCCAAGATTATCATATGCTTAAAAGTTGAACATCTTAAGTAATGAGTTGATTGTTTAAGGAGTAAAATGGCATACCTTGAATCTTGTTCTTGTATGATTCTAGAAACTTATGCTGGAAAGAGTAAATTTTTTGAAGTGTCATGGTTAAATTTAGAATCATAGTACACTATAAAATGTAATACTGGAATAAATCCCCAGTTACCTTTTACAAATGTCTTTTCTTTTCTTCAAATTTTAACTTGGTACTAAAAATTAGAGTGCTTGTATGTTCATTAATGCTCAACTTTATTGTCGTTTTGCTAGGTAAAGCTACCATATAAAATATCATGCCTTTAAAGTCGATGTTAATCTTATATGCTTTCCCTATTCATTACGATCTCACTGCTATAATTGATGCTTATCCTTATCTGCTGTTACTTATTTGTTTAGGGATCATTGTTTGGACAGAGACAAGGGCAACCTGTGTTTATTTGTAAACTTGAAGTAAGCTTTGGATTCTTATTCATGTTTTTAATGATATCGTGCAATTTTCTCTTGTTGGCCACGATTCAACTATGATAAAATATTGTCTATGCAACAAACTGTATTGGACTCTACTGTATTCTAATACATTGGTAGAATTTGTATACAGATGAGCATCAACCTGTATGTTCCACTATTCATAACAGCTAGTATTTAAAACTTTTGAAGTAGATTATACCAAACATGTAAAGCCTTTTGGAAGCACATGAAATTATGCCATTTATTTATTTTTATGAATTGCTGTTTAACTTATTTTAACATAGGAAACCCATATATCAAGATAATAGGCAATGTAGACTATAGGATTCTTACTCTTTTCTCATTGGTAGAAGATTCTTGTTCTTGGTTAAATTAAGTCTATCTATGGCTTGGGTTAAAGTTGACATTATGAGATGTTGTACAATTATCATTGCACTACTTTTTTTTTTTTTAATTTTGTCTTTAACGAAATCAAATTTGTTCATAGCTTGGGATGAAGTTGATATTATGAAATTTTCATTTGTAATATTACCGTTGGCATTGGTTATGTTTATTTTACCTTTAACAATTAGTTTACTAGTCTGATTGTGGTGATAATCTTGAATTCAAGTGTTACAGAATAATAGACAGATTAAAAAGTCAATTATTTAATTATGTGCTAACCTTATTTTCGATGGATCTAAATTTCATTGTATTTTAATATGGACTATCATCATAATTTATGCTCCAGTAGTTCACCATTTTATATACGTATTGAAGATAGCAAATAAGATAGTCAGGATTGAGATTCTGCCTAGGAACACAGAGGTTCAAATCTTAGGAAAGCATAAAATTTTAAAATTTAATTATAATATTTTAGAACTATATTTGACATTTATAATTCACCCATATTAACTTTGGAAATATTATTACATTTTAAACACTAATTTTCCAATATCATAAAGCATAAACAAATATATATTAAGTCTTTATATAGTAACAACCTTTATAAGATAAATATGTTATTGTGCATGATTAAATTACATTAGTTAATAGTTAAATTTTTAATTAAATATGGTTATAAGTTCTATAATGTAACTTTAGAATACAATTAAACAATAAAAAGCCATCCAATTTAATTATAGGTATAGCTTATATAACTATAATGAAACTTATGTAGGACCGAAAAGTATGATAGAGGGGGGGGGGGTGAATATCACTCGTAAAACTTTTTTTTTATCTTTGAAATGAGAACGCATCGGAATTAAAACACAAAGAAATATGACACAATTGATTACTTGGTTTGTAGCTCCTAAGGCTACTACTCCAAGGCCTACTATCCGATCATAGATCGTTTACAAGTAGACAATCACTAATTCTCTCATTTCGAAAAACATTTTGAAGGTGGAGAAACCTTTTGCAAGAGAAAGGGGATACGGGAACACATTACTTTCCCCTTTACAAATGATAAGCAAGTGTATATAAAGACGAGTTACGGACAACAATTAATTGAAAATGAGCATAGGTTGTCGGAGGGCAATTTTGTGCAGTAGAGTTGCTTGAATGTAGAGGCAACACTTGGATTGAAGAAGAGTTGATTGAAAGTTTAATTGTCGAGCCTCTAGATTCGAGCCTTCTTTTATAGGTCTTGACCAAACCTCATTTCTGGTTAACTGATCTAGATCCAATTGCACCAATTCCATGCTTGAATTCTGCATTTTATGGTCGACTGATCTCGACTGCAAACTTTGTTTCCTGCAAAACAAAGTTAGTACAATAGCAATAATATTAGACCTACAAAATAGAGTTAGCAATATAAAATAATGAAATAATGCATGCTCTATTTTGACAGTAAGAACTGTCTAATCTCGACTTTGAAACCTTTGGTTTCTTAGTCGGATCAACGCCTAACTTTGTTCAACGTTAGGACTCGTCCTCATTCCTTCTTTTTAGAAGGGGAAGGACCTCTCTAGGACTTATCTTCCTTACCTATCATCCAGTCCACCTGACCTGTTGGGCTTCCTCTGCTTAGTGTTTGATCAACCCACCGGGGCTTCTCCCTTTACTTGATGTTCGATCCGGCTAACCCATCAAGTGTGTTATCCATCTAGTCTTTCTATGTCTGGTTATCCTGATCCACTAAAGGCCTTTGCTTTCTAATGTCCGGTCCTTTTGACCCACTAGGATTCTGCATAATCAACATCATGCATAATGTCTAACTTTAAATCCTTTGTCATACATCAAAATACGAGTTCAATTATGGGTGTTGTCTGTATCAACAATTTTCTCCTTTTTGATGTTTGACAACATAATTTAAAGTTAAAGAAAAATACCTTCTCTAGAGTTTAATAAACTTAAACTTAAATCAGTTTAACAAACTCCAACTTTAGTTAAGTTAAACATTTAAAACTTTGAGCAGTAAAGTCAAGCATCTAACAAACTTAGACTTTTAAGTAACAAAGTTAAAGTTACCTAACTTATACTGCAATTAAGTTTAACAAACTTAAATAAGAACTTTAAAGTTTAAGTTAAACTTAAGTCAAGGATTTAAGTTAAAATTCTAACCAACTTAAGTAAAACTAAGTTCCATTTTAACTCTCAAATCGAACTTTAAACCCAACCCTCCCCTTTGACACACATCAAAATAGGGATCATGACATCTGAACTTTTGTTAAAACATGCCAAAGTGAATTTCCAAAAAAAAAAAATTGAAATAATTTTCAAAGGGTTTTCTATAATTAAGTAGCTCAAATACATAATTGCACAAATGAATAGAAATGCACACAAGATGTAATAGAAGCAGACATGCACACTAAGCATTCATAGATGATGTTTTCATAGCATAAGGTAAGTCGAACTAAGATCCAAACTACCTTCCATAAAGTCAAGCCTAATGAAATCTAAACAAGTATAGCTAGATATAGTCGGAAGCTGGAGGGAGCTGCTGGCTGATGTGCCAAGCTTGAAGAAAATCAAACATCTCCTGCTGCTGCTGCTGCTGCACCAGTGCATGAAAGCGCTCTTGCTGCTGCTACTTGAGTGGCTGGAAGCGTTGATCCATCCGACTAAAGCCCTCCTGCATCTCCTACGGTAAGTTGAAAAATGAATCATCTGGAGCAGGGTTGCTTGAGCATAATATGAAGGAGGCAGTTCTAGTAGTAGAGTCATAGGGATGCCCTTGAGCGGTGGTTCCTCTTCCTCCTCGAGCTCCTCGACCTGTGCAACACATTTGTGACATTCTTTAAAGACTAATGTCTGGTTCCTCGTTTCTATCCTAGCCAAGGACAATTGTCTAATGCCTATCTTATCAAATGAAGTGGACAATGTCTTGCTGTTACCTGTTGTAGTGTTTATGTCAATAGATCCTAATAATGCAGTGATGATATGATAGTAGGCTATATGAACTTTTCCAGAGGAGCTATATCCGGAATAATATACAATAGTCTTGAATACCCATAGACCTATGTCAATGTCAAATCGATGTTTAAGTGCATACATAAGGAATAGGTGGAAAGGACGGATAACAGCTTGATCTCTAGTGGCAAGTGGTAAGATACAACTTACAATGGCTTTATAAAAGGCATTATCTTGTGGACTTAGATCAACTGACTTCATTGCAATAGGACGAGGACCCTCAAAGAAATCAACATATCCAAGGTAAGATGAGAATAAGGCTCAGATAAAGTCTTGGGATAGATCGAGAAGTAATAAAAAGGGTTATTAGTAACCCTGGTGCCAAGAAACGATCAAACCATGTCAACATCAAAGAAAAAATCATGACATGCTACCCTAGTCTTATAACGAAATTCATCAATTTGGCAGAGATTATGGTAGAACTGTGCACATAGATCATGATTAACATAATGCATGCAGTTTACCAAGTTAGCTAATGCGTAATAGTTGATAATTTCAACTACATCAGGACAATATGTAGGGAAAAATGACATGCCTAAAGATCGAGTTCCTATGACATGAAAAGTTCTAGATTAAAATGAATATCTTAGTTCCTTTGTGGGAAATCTAGGATCTTGGGTCGGGTTTGAGGAACCGACCTGGTCTTGGGTGGTGCGGCATTGCATTTTTGGCTATATAAACATATTTAAAATAAGTAAAGAAAATTTTGACAAAATTAACGGAGAGATTTAAAGTCGTTACCAAGGCATTTTGAGGCTTCGAAGGCTTTCGTTTGGGCACTGGTTGACCTCTCTCGGCCATTGTTTTTATAGCATGTGTTCGGTCAACCGATAAGGGTTATCGGTCGACTGATAGCTTATATGTCTTGTCGACTTTTCAACCTTTTCTAATTACTAGGTTGATTGGTCGATCGTTTAGGATGTTAGGTTGACCGGGAAGATGAGGAGTCACGGTGACCCGATGAGTTTTTCCCGAGATCAGTCGATGAGTTGCTTTGATCAGTCGATTTCGAGGTTTATTGGTCGACCCAACCCATTTGATCGGTCGAACGAATGATCAATGTTGGGGTTTCGAGGTTTTGACTATATTTGGTCGATTGATATATGTGTTGGGTCGACCCGACATTAATTTTCGAAAAGTAAAGGATTTTCAAAATATCTTATTTAAAATAATAATTCAACTAAAAATTGTCCTTAATCAAATAGTCTAACTCCCTTTTTCTGACTCAAATGATATTGGTTAATCATCAAGTTTAGCTCGGAGGATTTAATCTTAGTGATCAATTTTGATTTATACCCTTTGGTTCATGTCGATGTAGCTGTCTACATCTGAACCCAGAGTTGGACCTAACATCTCACGCCCATCTATGTGGCTCAATACACAGGCTTTCTAGATCTATAGGTGCATGGTTTTTTAAGGTAATGCCTAGGCTACATTTAGTTTTGATATAATGTAATATAGTAATAATAACGGAAGAAGAAACCTTTTCTTCTAAATCAAATTTGTGCAATTATTGGCCAAGATAAGTATTTCAACAATTTTATTATCCTACATCCCACCCATTTTAAATTTTCAAAACATGATAGCCTTATGGGTTTTGTGAGATGATTCATCAATTTTACTTGATTAATTAGTGATGATTTGGGAAGGGATTTTGATCTTGGGTTAAATTCAGGTATAACTTTAGGTCAGTTAATTGGGCATTTCTTAAACCGACTTTCAGTTTGTGGCAAGGCTCACGAGCCTACTTTGAAGCGATCAGATCCTTAGACAAAGCCAATAAAAGGAGTTACACACTTACCTAACTTAATATAAAATCCTGGTCTAACTAGTTTAGGATTAGGTGAGTTAGCTTCAGCTAGTTCCACTTAACTAGGTGCACCAAGTAGGATATGCCTTATCCAGCCTAGCAATGCACTTTCGTTAAGCTTCACTAACGTACTATCAGTTCATCTAGTCTTGATATTATGTTGTCAAGGTTAAATTCCTTTTTTCCTATCTAGCCATTCTTAAGTTAAGCATAAAGTAAACATGATATTGGAAACATGAATTTAAGCAATCAAGTCAAGCATAGTAAACAAAAGTTAATTGCTCCTCCTAAATTAAAGAGACAAGTTTACTTTTCCCTGCCCTAGATCACAACCTTGATAATGTTTTTCTAAGTAGTAAATTCATTCTTTAGGAATCCAATATTGGTTGTCTTATTTTATTAATTAAGCATGATTTTGGAACCCATGCTTAGACTCTTTTGCTAACATGTCTATTTACTAAATGTAGGTTCTATGTTGAGTATTACACTTGAACCCAAGTCTGGATTTATTGTACAAAGCTTTTTGAGATCCAAGTATCATATTTAGGTACTTGGAGCTCAAAGTGAACTTTCCCAACGTTACCTTTAGTTTTTTAGTTTGACCTTTCAAGAAATAATTTTCTTCCTTATGTTTTTGGACTTGAGTTGAGTTTCCTTCTTCTAAGCTGGTTAGTTGAAGAACTTAGTTTTATCTCCTCCTTAAGGCCTTTCACCTCCTCAAGAAGGGATCTAACTCATTTATTCTGATTTGGTTAACTTATTGGTTAAGTAGGTAATTATGGTATACAGTTTATCTACTAGGGGAGATGCTACCTCATTATTGGAGTCTTGTTAGTCTGAATTTGATTCTGGCTCGGACTCTTGTTCTTACTTGGATTCGGATCCAACTATTTTTTCATTAGCCATTAACGCCCTGAAGATGGTTTGGTTGGTTCTTCTAAGTTTAATTCTAAGGATGATTTGTCCCAGGTGGCTTTGAGTACTTTCTTTCGCTTCTTGGGTTTATGTTCTTTTAGGTTGAAGCATTCATACTTGTAGTGCCCCTTTTCGTTGCATTCGTAGCACATTACCTCCGATTTTGACTTGCCTGGTTTACTTTGACCCGCTTGCTTGCCTTTTACTTAAATTACCCTTTTGATATCGCTCTCGGTGAAACTTTTCTTTTTTTTGAACATCTTCCGGACTAAGCTGGTGATCTCTGATGTCATCTCCTTGTCGTCTTCATCCGAATCTCGTATTTCGATTTTGGTCGGCCTCCTTGCTCTTGGTTTGACCTGCAATTAAGGCAATATCTTTCTCGATTTGACTCGAGTTAACCTGCTTATGTAACTTGAACTCATAGAATAACTCATCTAATTTTATTGTCGAAAGATTCCTAGATACTTTGTATGCACCTACAATCGATGCCCACACAGTATTTTGGGGGAAAACTTTTAATGCGTACCTTATGACTTTTCTATTTTCGATTTGTTGTCCGATTGAGTGGGGACCGTTCAGGATATGTCCTTCATTCGTGCGTGTAACTGACTTACGGACTCACCATCCTGCATTTGACAATTTAGTAATTTGCTTAAAAGTAAATCACGCTTACTTTCCTTTGTATTGTTAGTTCCCTTGTGGAGTTGAATCAACTTGTCCCAAAGTCCTTAGCATTATCGAATGATTTGATTTGATTTAGCTCTTTGTTTTGTCAGTTCACATTGTAGGTTATTTACGATTTGGGCATCAACTTGAGTTTTCTTTTTGATATCGGAGGCCCACTTTTCCATGTCTATTGGTTCTCCGGATTCGTTGATCAGCATCGTGAATCTCTTCTTGATGATAATCCACATGTCGATCTCCGTCTTCAAGTAGTACTCCATTCGGCCCTTCCAGTAGTTGAAATCATCGCCGTTGAATAGAGGTGGGCGTGTCGTACTGTATCCTTTTTGATGAGTCATTAGATTCTAGCAAAAATAAGACTAAAAAAATGTTCTAAGACTTTTTTAAGGTATTGGGTAAGTAGTGCAAACGAAATGAAGAATAATAAGAATTTCAAAATTTGTTTTAAGAGAAGATTTGTTTTTGAAAACTCGAAGGGTGGTTAAACCGATTTAGAGCGCCCTTCGTCTGAGACCAATTGTAGGATCGAAAAACACGATAGAGGGGGCGATGAATATCGCTCGTAAATTTTTTCTTTTATCTTTGAAATGAGAATGCATCGGAATTAAAACCAAAGAAATATGACACAATTGATTACTTGGTTCGTAGCCCCTAAGACTACTACTCCAAGGCCTACGATCCAATCGTGGATCATTTACGAGCCTACAATCACTAATTCTCTCCTTCCGAAAAATGTTTTGGTGGCAGAGAAACCTCTTACAAGAGAAAGGGGATATGGGAACACTTTACCGTCCCCTTTACAAATGAAATGCAAGTGTATATAAAGACAAGTTACCGACAACAATCAGAGAGCAATTTGGCTTAGTAGAGTTGCTTGAACGTAGAGACAACACTTGAATTAAAAAAAAGTTGATTGAAAGTTTAATTGCCAAGCCTCTAGATTCAAGCCTTCTTTTATAGGTCTTTATCGGTCGACCAAACCTCATTTCCGGTCGACTGATCCAAATCCGATTGCGTTAATTCTGTGCTTGAATTTTGCATTTTCCGATCAACTGAACATCAGGATCGGTCAACTGATCAACCCAATGTCCCCGCTTTCCCGTCCAGGTTCTTTATCTGATCAGATCAAATCCCCGCGTAATCTTCTCTATCAGTCGACTGATCGTCCTGGACGATCAGTCGACCAATCCTTCGGTTTCCTTCCCTGACCAGATCACATTGCACCCGATCCGCTAATTGAATCCGGGTTTGATCTACTGATCCATAGGCTCGGTTGACCGATCCTTTTCTTTCCTTTTTGACTCGGATCATATACAGCTTGATCTTATCTCTAAAGATCGGTCGACCAAACCTCCTTGTTCGGTTGACTAAAAGTTCCTTCTGGTCTATCGCAAACTCTGCTTCCTGCAAAACAAAGTTAGCACAATAGCAATAATAATAAACCTACAAAATAGCATAAAACAGTGAAATAATGCATGCTCAATTTTGACATTAAGAACTGTCTGATCTCGACTTTGAAACCTTTGGTTTCTTAGTCGGATCAACACGTAACCTTGTCCAACGTTAGGACTCGTCTTCACACCTTTTTTTCATAAGGACCTCTCCAGGATTAACCTTCCTTACTTGCACCCGGTCCACCTGCCTATTTGAGCTTCCTCTGCTCAGTGTCCGTTCAACCCACCAGGGCTTCTCCCTTTACTTGATGTGCAAGTGTGTTTTGCTAATCCATCTGGTCTTTTTCTGCTTTGTGTTTGGTTCTCCTGATCCATTAAGATTTTCGTTGTCTAATATTTGGTCCATCTAACCTACTAAGACTTTACTCCTTAGTGTCCGGTCTTCCGACTCAATGGAATTCTGGATAGTCAACACTTATATCAGATGCATAATGTCTAACTTTAAACCCTTCACATACATCAAAATGAGTTTTATTATCGGTGCTGTCTGCACCAACAACTTATATAACTCATATAAAGTTATAAGTTATAATCATTCACATATGAAATATAATTATAATTTATATTATATTTTTTATGTAACTTACAAGAGATAAGTTATTTATATTAGTTATATGATTATAAACTTATGTAATTATAAAGTTATATATAGTTAATATCAAGGTTCAAATCTCGAGTCATGTCAAAGTTTCAGTAAACGATACTATTTCGATATCGTGCCAATGTTTTGGTGCATGGTGCTAGTAATGAATTAGAGTTGAAGCATAGGAAGGAGACATTTTTTGTGTTGAGCATTATTTTAAATCTTGCATCATGTCGGACGAAATGGTAAAAATATCTCATTTCGATAAATTATCAAAATTTGATACCACTCAGCATAGACAATGTCTCCTTCCTTTACTTTATCTTTTTCTTCTTTCTACCCCTAATCTATCACCGGTACTATGCATCGGAGTGTCGTCACGATACTAAAATAGTATCTTTTTGGTCAAAGATTGAAACTACAACTTGACTTGAGGTTTTGAACTTTAGTGCAGAGTGATATCGAGTTTCGGTGATTTATCGGAATGATATGTTTCAACCATTTCGCCCAATACAGTACGAGATTTCAAACCATGATTAATATAATTGCCAACTTTGTAAAGTTATAATTTTATAATGATATAACTTTATAATTTATAAAACTTATAAAGATATAATTAAACCCCTTTCTGTGACCCGTCTCCTTTCCTTGCCCTTGTCCTGATACCCTTATCTTGACAATGCGAGAGGCAATTGTAGACAAGGCCTGAGGCTGCCTCGATAGCTTTTGTCTCAAGATCAAAAACACTTAATGGGATTTATCACCTAGTTTCTCCATTTTCCTCACTTGGACGATTCCTCCACAAGCTAATGTGCCAACAACCTTCTCTTCCTTAGCTTGCTGCAAATTCCTTGATCATTGCCAGTATGCTTGCTTCTCACCCTCGTCGACTAAATATTAGCTTCTCATCCTCTTTCTCCTTCTATTATTGACAACAAGATTCTCTTCATCATGGTCTCATACCAGTCGAAACCACCATTGATACTCCATGACAAAATCGCGATATCCCAATGGTACGGTTGACACTTTGTGGCATAAGTTTAATTTCTTGTGCCTATCAATGACGTGTTTCAGTTATCCGACAGTGGTAAATCTTGGCGTTGCTGGGCATGCTTGAAATTAGTGCTGGGATGAATTTTTCTTGCATGGGATTTATCATGAAGAAAACTTTATTATATTTCTACATCCTTTTCTTTACATGAATATATAAATTTTACTTGCCTTGATCATTGTGTAATTTCTTTATGGCAGGGTTATAGAAGTCAAACAGCATCAGACTCGTAAGTTTGTTTGACTTTGTTTGATTTTCCATTGGTATTTAAAGTTTTTTTTTGCACCATATGCTTGATCTAGTCACACGTATTCCTACAAGTTAATCTATTGTTTTCAACAGCACTGGATATCCTTGATCTTATATTGAGTTTCTTTTAAATGCCAACATAAAGGGAGATGAAAACAAGCTTAGTTGATACTGTCAGCATTCCTCTTGTATGTGATTTGAGATGGTTATGCAAAATTCCCTGGAATCCTTATATCGCCATTAGAAAGTTCACTCAATAACTAAGTATTTCACACAAAACAGTTTAATTATCCTCATTCTCAATATGACAATAATTGCTGATGTAACACATTGAACACGCTTCCTGTTGAATCATTCAAATTGGTCTCATCCTTTCAATCCCCTCTTATTTGTTTGGTAGATTTCATTTTATCCCCTAAAGTTTTAATTCAATCTTTCCCCTAAATTTACTTTTATAGTCCTCCTTAACTTTTGTTTTGTCTTCAAAATTATCCCTCTGCTGATAATAAAAAAGGGCTTGAAATTGTGACGACATGCATGCTCACATGCTCCTTAGGTACATCCTGGTTGAAGATGCAGTCGTTAAAGGCTATGTTTGCTACTATCATTGCTGCTCCATGGCTGGAACCAATGCTAACCATATTGATGACTGAGTGCAAAGTGCATATATGGTCATTTCATATTCTCATTTGACCACCATTGTCATCATGTCTGTCGTTCTCCTTCATGTCATCACCGGACTTGCATTTCCTCTTTTCCTTAGTATTATTGGCATTAGTACTAACAGAAGCATCATAAATGATGAGGGATTGATGGCTTCTTCTTGGTTAACCACCTTGAAGTACACCATTTCTATAGTTCTCATTTTATTTTATAGTCACTACTAACCAAGTTAGGGATCAATTTTTATACAGATCAAGCGAATTGGATGAGCATTGGCATTCGCCAATCCAATTCCAACCGTTTTCTTAGACAAGTGTCCTAGAATATCCCATAAATTGAAAAATCAATGTTAAATTGATGAGATATTAAATCATTGAATTGTTTAAAAATAATAATAAAAAAAAACAAATTGAGAATCTTTTTGGATGGCTATAGGTTTGCAATTGAGAACTCATGATGAATGATCTATTGCTCATGATTAACTTCATCATTTTAATCTTCTCTGTCAATTTAGGATCCATCACTTAAGTTTTTGATTTCTATTGATTACTGGCATAAAAAACTCCACCCATGACGAACTAGTCATGACCGATCCCAAGCCCGGATAAAGGAGGAGGGTTGCATTAGGTTGTCAGCCAGCGTTAAACTATGACAAATTTCAATGAATGGACGAGCATAAAAGCTCTGTTACTAACAAAAGCTAAGTTGTCAATTTGTGATGTTTGGTCTAAGTTTCTATGTTCATGACCTAGCTCATTGACCTATGATTTGGAGTTGTTGCTCGACTTAGAGATATTGATCTATGATTCAGTTGCAAAACTAAGAGTTTCAATTTGATTCAGTTTATGATTTGTGATACAATTTGATTTTGATTCTTGAAGTAAGGAAGACTGGGAATTTTGATTAGACCATGGGTGTGGCATGCCTTAAAATACATTTAATATGTATACTCGGTATTTGACGACGGTGGCCCTTTTAGTGTGATTATTTCTTTTCTTCATAAGAGCTTTGAAGTCAAGCATGCTCAGTGTTGTGCAAATTTGTGATAGGCGATCTCTCTTGAAGTTCGTCATGTTGGAGCTAATTTCACCATTGTACAAAATTATGTGGTCAATTGTATAAGATATCGGTGATAATATCTCAATGTTACTACTACCTAGATGGTGTGTTACAATTTGGTATTATAGTGGGATCACTTTAGTATGCTGTTTGAGGACAAACCTTACAGAAACTGGACATATAAAATTTATAGTGTGTTAGAGCAACTCTCCACATGTGGATCTATTGTTGTTTATATGTGGAACACACTAAGTTATAAAATTGTTTTTATCTTCTTAATGGTATATAACAAAATGCAGTGCACCATACCAAAATTTACTAGTTAGTGTTTATCATACAGTTGCTTAGGTAAGGGGCTTGTGCCTTTGATTCATGATCCCAATGAGGATGATTCAAGTGCAGGAGTGATTTTCCTTCTTCTAACATTCAGCTTGATTCTTACAGTAATGCTTTTTCAACAAAAGGATGGAATATAAATGCTACTTTGGGTTCTCATATTCGATGAGTTTCAATCTAATTGTCATATATTGTGAAGTCAATCTTAACACAATCTATCAATTACAGTCTAGCAGCAGATTGGCCATCAATCATGCAAATTGTACGCCTCATAGCACAAGAGCATATGAATAACAAGTATTTCCTCAGTTATTGAAATTAATTAAGATGAACCATTTCCCATTTCAATTCTTTCTACAAATATCATTCTTGTTTAATTCTTTGTTCACTTAAAATGCAGGCAATATGTGGGGAAGGCAGACTTTTTGGTATTTCGGACACTAAATCAGCATGGATTTCTTGGACAATTGCAAGAAAAGAAGCTTGTAAGTCATGGAATGCAAAGCTTGATATTTTCCTTTTCAAATGTCTGTTTTTGCTTTCTTCAAGGAAGTATTTGACCAAATCGGACTTGCAACTGATGACTAAGGGTATGATCAATGGCTATGCCAAACCTTTTTCACTATGGAATTTCTATCCTCTGTATGAAAGAATCAATATATCTGTTTGCAAGGAGATATTCTTCCCATTTCTTTGAGTTTCTTTTCTGTCCAAAGGTGTACTGCACAAACATTGGCTAATTTAGCTGTTTTTCTTTCAGGTAAGTACAATAAAAGCTAGAACTTGGGAGATGTACATTGATTATAAAGCTTCAATCCAAATCCTTCTTTGGTTGATATTTAGTTTTTCCCAGTTGATGCCCACTTTCTTCTGCCTTTTTGATTGTTGGTTAACATAAAGTTGAAGCAGCTGCAGTACTAGACTTTCTCAATGTTTCTCAACTTATTCCTTCTAGGCTGGCCAGGTGGTATATAACCAGTTCAGATGTTGATTCTCTTTTCCGCTCCAGATAAGGCTTGGATGGTAAAATAGGAGGGGAGGGGGCAAATTTAGAAAATTGTAAATGAATCATAAATCACTCATGCATATCATGTCCATTCTTCTTTTGCTTTTTTTTTTTTTTTGCCATCTGCTTCTCCCTCCTATTTGTCAATTTTTTGAGCTATTGCCATCTATTCATTCTACTATCCTTAGTAATGTGCATCCTCATTTCACTTGGCCAACCTCAAATTGTAGGAACAAACAACTTGATGATGGTGAAACTGCACCCTTATTTCAGTTGCAACCTTTTCACATCCTGTCATATACTCAAGCGGATATTGCGATTCCAACTATTAGTCCTAAGTTGCACTTATTTATCATTGATTTTATATCCTTTGTGGATAACATACTAAAGAAACACACTCAGCTAGAAGCTAATATGCTTTTCATGTTGACATCAGTG
>JBBUKS010496211.1:0-14760 GCA_038050645.1 Hedychium gardnerianum
CCTAGGGGTCGCCAGGTCAGCCTCAATCCAGGAGCCTCAAAGGGATTGAGGCGCCTGGATCAGCCTATATAGGCAGTGTCGATCAGCAGCATTGGACAACTATTCGATACAACTTCCATACTCGCACACTGCTCCGAAAAGCTCTCTACGATACCGAAACGCTACTCCGACGACTACGCTCAAGATTCTACTCTAAGTCGTCGATATATTTGTCTTTATTGTACTTTCAACTTTATATCTATTGTAATATTCATGCTCTTAGTGAATTGCTTAGCCGACCCCACATAGTGGGATAAAGCTTGGTGGTTGTTGTTAGTGAATTGCCCAACGAAAACACTCATATGAGTGCGGGCCTTGGACTAACAGTCGCCGGGCTGTGAACCAAGTAAAAAGAAATTGTCTTAGCTTGTGTTTGCTTTTATTTAATTCCGCTGCGTATACTCGAGTTTTACGAAAACGTGAAAAAACCACGAGCGCTACAATGGCAGGAGGTGATGAGCGACCCATGTGATCTCACATTGGTCATCTTTAAATTCACCCCCCACCCCTCGCGTTGTTCTCCAAGCATGAAAAACTATATTTTTCTTGTTACCAAAAGAATGTAAGGGAACACTTATCTCCCAATTCTGAATGCTCTACCTACTATCTCGATATGTGTAGGTTGGTAAGTCATAAACTTGAAAACCCAACCTAACTCATTTTAATGTAGAATTCTGACTATAAATACCTCAAGCATGGAGAATAAATATGACTAGTGGATGTCGAGCCATAATCCTATATGTACTCTATCATGTGAATTTGAGTAGAATCAAGGAAGAAAGCATGTCCTGGTCAATGCCTAAAAGCAGAATTTCAGTAAAAATATTTGAGCACAGAGAACAAGGATGATCAGTGGCCCTAGGTTCCAACGCATGGCTATCATTTTATGAGTGAACTCAAGTAGGGCATAACTCTTAAGATGGAAATTGCAACCTAATTCCCTACGGTCAGAAAAACTGAATATACCATTCTGATCAAGAATACCTAAATCATGGATAAAGGCTTGGCATGGCGATATCTACTATCTAAAGAAGCAGCATTAGCATCAGACCTAGCTATTGCATCAAGAATGCAGTGTTTCTAGACCAGCAACCCTACAACAAAAGCACATGAACCCTACTAACTTGGATCTCCTAGAACATCAACTGTAGGCCACATTCTCAAGCCACACAACAGTTGGTGTTTCCTAACAACACTTGTCCATGATATCACATGGCGAGAAGGGTAGTAGAAGATCAGAGCCCCATGCTCACCACCTTCAGGATGCATCATGAACAACTACAAAGATGGGTGATCCCTCCCCGCAGGAAAGTTTTGATCATGTAAGTCACCCTTCCTCTACCAACTTTACATTTTTTTTCTCTACTTATTGATGAATTGATTTGATCATGGTGTTGGCAACCTTAGTCCACTTGAGCATCATTCTTTCTGTGCGGGTCAAGAGCATGCGGCTCATCCTTGGCACACTGGCGAAATAGGCTCCAATTAGTTTTAGTCATTGACAAAATCTGATATCCACCATCACATATAATAAAGGATACCAAAAGACTACAATTTTTGTCTCATTGATCCTCAATTTTCATCTCATCTTCGTTCCATTTAGCAAGAGGCATAAAATTCATCTTAATACAACAACACAACAATTATCTAACAAGAAAAAAGATTAACTAAAATGTGCCTCACCTTCATGGAGAGAAACACGTGGTCCTGGCGCTGGAGTTCGGCGAGCACGGCGAGCAAATCCGTTCTCAGAAGCCGAGTGACATTAGATTTCATGAAACGGTCAAGGCGTGGCCCAGAAGAAGCGAGCCGCTTAAGCTGATGGACCACAAAGATGCCTTCTTTCCCCATCTCTTTCTTCCGCCGCCAGATCGAGAGGCTAGGGCTCGAAGTTGGTGAGGCGGATGACGACGCGAAGCAGCGGCGCGGAAGAAGGAAGCACCGAACAGCCGAGCCGCTGCCTTCGCCGAGCTCTCTAATGGCCCGTCGCCACAGAAGACCGGAAGCCATGGCAGGCATTGTGCCCTACTTACTCCGTTAGGGTTTTGTTTGGGTCCAAATGATAAATATTTTAACTTGGTCAGCCACGTCCTCTTATTATTCTCATAAAAGAAGACGCGTGAGATTAACGCTCACTCACAAAATCTACGCGGCCGTAGTCGTCCGACGTGTCGTATGTCTATTCGATGTTAACATTGGGGTAACTTCTCTGCCTAAAATCTACGAGTGGACAGAGGCTGTTACTGGCCTTCTCGAGCACCACAATACTCGACCGGGTCAGCGATCACTCTCCGCTTCCCGGAATCCGTCCCTCCTCGCCGCTGGCGGACTGCAGCGCCACCTTGCTTCCACCCTCCTGAGCACCGCAATGTGCAGGACTGTTATTGCGACCGCGTTCGAAATCGAAAATAGTAGGGGTAATCCCTCAACCTTGCGTTGGCTTATCGAGAGGAGGCGGCGGCTGCCCCTTCCATTAATCTCAGCGGCATTCGTGTTGTCTGAAGGAGAATAAAGGAAAATAGTTGCCCCTTCCATTGTACGGATCGTGGTAGAGAACTGGGATGTTGAGCAAGTTGAGGTGCAAGTTGCTTGGCTTTTAATGATGTCTATGTCACAGCTCTTAATTTCTTTTCATTTTATGAAAAATTTAGCAAGTGATCATGGAGAAAATACAATATAATTTTGGATTGTTTTTTTTTATTTAAGTATCCAGCTCGATCTGTTTAATTTTGGATGTTAACTGCTCGGCTTCATAAACCGGCCACTAGATAAATACAAGAAGCACTGTTGAGCCACAGAAAAAACCTCAGTGGTTCGAATTTTGTGGATGTTCAGAAATGCCCAATGATTAATCGATTCCTCAGTCGTTAATCGCAAACTGTCCCATTCGCTCTTCACTCGCTAATGCAGCTCTGCAAGCATCACTCTGTCGTCTGTTTTTTGTTCTCAGTTATCAATTGCAAATCCCTTTCTATCCTCTCCCTGCTGGCATTACTCGCTGTGCCCTTTATTATCGACCATAAGCCCTATTCACCCTTCACCCTCTAGTGCATAATCCTCCACACTTTTCACCTTACACTAGCGACTGCGCATCACTCCCCTCTTTTTTTTACTTTTCTGCTCTTCATTATCAACTGTAAATCCATTTCTATCTTGTACCCGTTAAAATTATTCACAAGTCCTTTGGAGAAGAAAAATATTATCCTTTTTTCATCTGATATAGAAAATATTTTTCAGTAAAAAATTTCTTCAAAATTATTTTATACCAATATAATATTTTAGGTGAAACATTTCACATGCCATAGATATACAATCTGTAATGCATGTATGCACTCAGATTAGTTGGCCAATAAAGAGTGGAGGCAGCAAAACTAAACCTCGGAGATGTGATGCATACAACGTAACAAACCATGACAAATTTAACCATAAAAACTGCAATAAAATAGTTAACAGAAAATAAGCAACATTGCAGTTGCAGTCTTAGCCGATGGCATGCATTTCATGTTTTCTGACCACAAAACAGTGGACTGTAAAACAAGTTCGAGCTCCATATCGAGCATTTAACCAAGGGGTAGCAAAACATGGACACTGAGGACACGAAAGAAGTGCAGAAATAATATAAAAACATAAAATGTGATACACAGCTAAAGACCATGGGCTAAGTAGACGAACGCCTTTAACGCGATGCAGTTGTTATATAAATCTTGCCTCAGGAAACTAATACCCTCTGAATCATTCCTTGCGTCCAAACTGCAGTCTCCTTCAGTTGGTCATTGTCCGACTGAATGCACTCTCCCAGTAACTCTACGTGAAAAGTGTGGTCCTTCAGCAGTACTTTCGTGTTCGGACCAAGAGCATCTACAAGATCACCTAACACTGCCACTGCAGCTTTGGTTACCTCCTCATCCCTAGAAAAAAAACCAAATTTTAAGTTTTATTTAGATGCCACATAAAAGGAAAGAACAAAAATTATCAGGGATTATTCCTACCTAAACTTATCACTGACAACGGCTTCTATGAACTTTAAAAGACGGTTTGCATGAGGAACCATCAGAGCTGCCTTGGAACTTTTAAATCCTTGAAGGATACCAGAGTAAGCCTCAAAAATGCCACGTCGAAGTTGATTACCATATTCTTGCATATCATCATCGTCTGGACTCAACTCAGAGCAGTGATCTGCAGCTCCTTGCAGCATGGGGATCACATAAGGAATGTACTTCTCAAAGTGCTCACCAATTGCAAGAGCAATATCTCCAAAACATGAAAATATAGGAGGCTTTACAGATCGATGCAGAACAGGATCTGAGAGGTTCTTCAGAAGTTGACTCACAATACCATCACAATAAGGAAGAATCTTGTCGTCTAATGCTCGGCAAATATCACCAACAACGCCTACAGATATTGAGCAGACTTGATACTCCTCAAAATTCTGCAAACCCATCTCCAAATACTTGTAAAACTCTTGCATGTACTTAGCAAATTGAGGTCCTGTAGCATAAGCAAGGGCACCAAGTGCAAGCATGGCTTCTTCATGGACAGTAGAACTACGGCAAGCAAAAACTTGCAGAAATAAGATCATCATCTGATCAGCATATTGGTTTATTATGGAACTTGTCTCATCCGAGTTACTCAATTTTTGTATTATTACTTGAAGAACGCCGCAGAGCAAGGCTTGCAGATCACTCTGTTTTTCCCTGTCATCTGAGGATACAATCTGGAGTTCCAAAGTTTTACTTAACCTATTCATAATTTCCAGGAGGAGTTGTGCAACCATGCTTGAAGTTTCATGTAGGTTGCTGCATCGTACTAACTCATTTAGCGTTTCATAAGCAGAAGAACGAAGCCTAGGATTGCTTGTGTCTGCACGATCAGCTGTAGATAGGAGAGCTGTAACAATATCGCCTAGATAAGGTGTGAGCAACGATGAACTAGAATCTCCTCCCTCATAACCCTGCGCCAGAAAATAAATGGCTCCACAGACTTTCTCAGCCACATTTGGTACATCCCTTATGCTTTCCAATAAAACAGCTATAATCCGCGGAAGATTTGCAGCAGTTAAAACTGAATATTCACTACTTGCCGAATGCAAGAACTCAAATATCCTACCAAGGGTCCATGCAGTTGTGTCCTTGACATGACTATTATGGTCTTTCATTGCATTCAGCAAGAACTCAAGTCCAGAATGAACGAGAGGTGCAAGTTTCTTAATAGATGGACCTTCAAGAATTGAACCAAATGCAAAAGTAGCTGCCTCACGGCATCTCCAGTCACCCTTTGTTATATTACTCTCCACAAATGGCATCACAAGGGGAACAATTGCATCTCCAACAGTTCTTGCAATAAGTCCAAGACAGGTTCCACCAGCCATAGACAAATTCCAGACACCATCCTCCTGGTCCTGATCTTCCTCTTGCTTTAACAATGTTTCTAGCATTAAAGGCACAAGCACAGGAAGTGCCTGATTTATGAAATTAGAATGTGGAGAACTTCCAGTATCTTCTTCCTCACATTCCTCTTGAATCTGAATCTCTTCATCACAAATTGAGCTCCAAAATTCAATGGCTTGAAGAGCAATAGGCTCCTCGTCTCCTCTCACTGCATTAGCAGTTAAATTAAAAAGAGTCTGCATATATGGCTCAAGGTAACCATAATATGTAGAGGCTATCGAAACAAGACACTCGAGAGCTGCTTGTCTGATTTCTGGTTCTTTGGCCATAGCAGTCTCACAAATAACTTTCATGATAAAATTCCTCTCTGTCTCATTTTCGAAGTTAGCCTGAGCAAAATCTAGAGCATTGTAAAGAGCTTTAACAGCTGCAAGACGAACTTCAGAACTATGTTCCATTTGGTTCATACCCTGCACAACAGCAGTGAGAACAGCATTTACTTGTTCCTGCTCCAGGTCTTGAGGAGATATCTCCTCACAAACATAGCCCAATGCCTCCAATGTTGCTTGCTTTAATGGAGCAGGGGAATCTAGCTGAGTCATATTGTTCAGCAGCTTCACTATAAGCTCCTGCCATTCACGTCGGGGTATCTCAATGGATGCAACCTTAGCAATGACCTGACAAGAGGTGTGCCGTGCTTCGGAAACCAATGATGCAAGTGTCTGCAACAAGGATTCTTTCACTTGGGATTTGATAGATGGATCCATACTGACCCAACTCTGAGTCAGTTCTTCCCTACGGGCAGCATCCTTTGCATCCAGAGAATTCTTCAGTATAAGGCCAGCAAGTCTACGAGATTCAGGAGGCTTATGTTCACTTGATAGCTCAGTGGATAACGAATGGATGAAAAGAGGAAGATTCTGTTGCTGAAACTGCTTAAGGTTTTCTTCAGCAACAGTTCGAATCTGCCCATCAGCAGATTGGGCTGCCAACAGAATCCGGGTAATCTCCATCGCCATGTTCAAGGCACTAAAGAACAATAAAGCAACAAATAGAAAACAAAATAATGAGTAAAATAAGAAATTTAATCCAGTACCTAACCATAATCTACCTGGAGAAAGCTTTCTAACATAGAAACGCAATTTAATTATAATGTATGGTCACTTAATGATGCAACAAACTATTCAGGAAATGACATTTTACTTAGCTTTATGTTTAACAATGTAGTTGAGAGAGATCAATCTCAATTTTTCTATGCCCACATAAAACTGTAAATTCAAATACAATCTAGAAGTAAGAACGTGTTAGGAATTACCATCACTGTAACTAACAAAACAATGACAATCAAACAACATATCCATTTTGCTAAAAAAAGAAAATTCCCAGTTCATATCTTCTAAGATCAATAACAATCTAGAAGTATGCATGACGTGCTAGTTCTGATCATCATTGTAACTAACAAAATAAAGATCAAAGAAAACATCAGTTTTGCTAAAAAATATTCTAAGACCAGAAAAACCAATGCAAATCCAATAGACAAAATAGTTTACTCGCACAAAAAATCCTGATTAGGACATTCAAAAGAACAATAGTCAACAAGCTAGTGAGAATCTATACATACCCAAACCAACTCGGAATGAAGTGAAAAAATTCAAAAAAAAAAACACGGACAGATGCAATGAAATTTTTGCATGTAAGTAAAAAAAAAAAAGTATCACGCGAAGGAAATGTGTATGAACCTTAGGCCCTGAACCGGACTACTATGCCACAGTCGCCGGTGTCCTTGCATGTAAGTAAAATAAATAATATTCAGAGAAGGAAATGTGTAAAACCCTAGTCCCTAAACCGAACTATTATGATGCGGTAGCCAGTGCACATACAAATTTTAAGCCCTCGTTGAATGAACAAAAGCGCCACAAAGTGCATCCACATTCAAGTACAAGTACTTGTTTAAACAAAGAAACACTCGAAATAAGCTGCGACAAGGTAGATATGGATCCGCCGCCGACATGATCGATTGCAAGCAAAAATAATAATAATAATAATAATAATAAGATAAGAAATCGCAGACATAGAAACCATGAAATGGATTTGAAAGTCTAGAAATCCGATCGGTTCGTAAAGAAACCCTAAGTCGGAGGGCGGAGAGTGATACCTTAACCGTAATCAAAAGGGAACAAAGAAGCGCGGCGCCACAGATCGGAGGAGAAGATTAAGAGCAGCCTGGGATCGTGGCTTCGATCTAGCGGTCGCTAACTCTAACCTCCCCGTGCGATTTGGGGAAGGAAGAAGCCGTGGATGCGAAACTTTTATAGAAGGGTTCTTGTAAACGAATAGAACGGGCCACGGGGCCAGTGAAGCGGGAGCAGCAAACCCTAATTTCCTTTTTCAAATCGCTCGATCCTCATTAGTCAATGGATTCGAATCCGGATCCGAATCCGATTACATGAAATGGGCCAACCTTGTGAAGCCCAGGATCATAATTACTGGTCCAGGGTGCAAAAATAGCTGTACCCAAATAATACTGAGAACCTTGTTTAAGATGCGAAAATCGATCAGTTATAATTGTTAAATATGACACAATTTTTTAATATTTTAACTAATTTTAATATACATCTTTTAATTTTAACGAGAATATATACTTTTAATATTTTTTAAAAAATCTAGCATGTTAGATTTTTTTAAAAAAATTAAAATATGTTCAAGAAACTAGGGCCAAAATGAAACTTTTCACGGGCCGGGTTAAGCTGGGGACGTGAAAGTGGGCTTTAGGGATCGAGCCGCCGCCGCTGATGTCGGGAAGAGGAAGAGAAAGAGAAGCGATGGGGCGGACGCCGAAGGCTATCGTAGAGGATGATTACGAGGTATCAATTGTGATTTTTGTTGGTTAGAGTTATGTTTATCAACGATGTGATTTGTACGAGTGAGGCTTTTTAGTTCATGTTTGAAGATTATATTTGATGTAATCGTGTCTGTCTTTTTGTTCAAAATTGAGCCTCGCATATGAAACTGGAATTTTTTTTTTCCGATCACGGTTCTGATGCAGCGTCAATACTAGTCATCCCAATCCCATAGGCATCCTCCAGGAGCTTTAGCTTTGCAATTAAAATGTATTTGGCAGCCATTACGAATTATTCGGCGCAGTATATATCCGTTCAAGAGTTTCCAAATCAAACTTTTAGAATACTTAGTGCGTCACTCTTTTCATACATCTTTTAGTTCATTCTGTATTCTTTCTTTTTCAATTGATTTCGCAATCTTAAATAACGGATGGAATGATTGTTTTTCTTTTTGGCAATTGCTAGAAAAATCCATTTTTTGCTAGTTTTTTGCACCTCCCAGGCCTCGTTTTCGTTTTTGCCACTTGTCTAGTGATAGTGTTGACTTGGCTGGTAATTAATGAAAAAGGGACCTGAGTGGAGGAAAAACTGAAACATAGAACTTTTTTGGGCAATTGTCTGTTTTTTTTTTCTAGAACCGTAGCAATTTTGTTAATTAAAAGTTGGCAATGTGATATGAAAAAGGTCGCAGGTTTACTCATTAAAATTAGCCTCAACAATGATTGGAGGTGTTGTAATTGCCTTATGAAAACCAATAACTGACTCCTAAGAATTTGTGATTAATCTTACAAATCCTTTATTAAAAATAAAAAGAAACATTGATTGGCAAAGTGGACAAATAGTCGTTTTGCTAGAATGTTATTCTTCCATCATTATTTGTGTTTCATGAGACTTGTAGATGGCCTCATTTATGCATGAGTGTTGTTTCGCTGTTTCATCTTAAAAGGGCATGCATCTACTTCTTAATTAGAACTTGAAAGCATCCTGAGGTAAGCCCTGTGGTTTGCCTATCTTTGTTTCCTTATTGCTAAAGATGTCTTTTTTGTTGTACTAAAGAGATGTATTTGAACTTTCTTTCACTTTCCAAAACTTATTAGCCATAGAAGGACAGAGGGATAAAGGTTGAGGCAAGATCATAGTCTGAATGCATATTAAAGTGTTCATTTCTGAGAGATGCAAAAGGGAGAAACAAAGAAGTCTACTACTCGAGAATGATTGACTAATCAAGTAATATATAACCTTTATCCCTAAGTTTAAGTGAATATAAATAAATGGTTTTAATTTTAATAAACGTCAAAAAATCTTAGTTTACCATTATATAGTACTAGCGCATAGTTGACAAATGAAGCAGCATCATTTGCACTGGCCTGTATCCAACATGAACTGTTTCCACTTTCAATAGCATAAAATTGCAGTATTTACCTGCTGCTTTATTATTAATTAAAACAGCATCTTATTGTTATTATTAACAAATAAATCCAACATATTTTTATTACTACTATTCTTGTTCATGGGAGTCTACAAGAATAACAAGCAAGCAATCTTGGATTCTCTATCTGAGCATAATGTAACCTTCATCCTTTTTTTATTCTGACTTGGACTGACGTTGATAACATTAGTGTACACTATTTTTATGCCAGTTGTTAAGGCATAATGTCGCCCGCAATTTTGTATTTGGGTTTGGACTCAACATTAGCATTTTAGCAAGGCAACACATGTTTGTATGAGATAGTACTCATTATGCTTTATTGTTTATGAATGTATTTTGTGCTCATATCTTTGATAGCTTAGGTTGATTTTTTTGGTAGTTTTTGCTACTATGCTTGTGTTAATTCAGACTGAACAAAAAAAGCAAGCTGCTGCTGACGTTCTGTATCAGTATTCTCAATTCGTTATGGTTTGTATTGGGGAAGAAGTTCGGCCAAGTGATCTCAGGTTACACTTAATGAAGGTACATATTCTGTTGCTTCATTTTCACCTTCCCCTCTTCTATCTGCATTGATAACATCCAATACCATAACCAAATTGTGCAAGAGAGTTTGTCTTCAGAAAGTATATTCATTGGACATTCTAGTGCATCATTCGTGTAAAGCAAAGAAAATTCCTAAACTATTTTTTAAAACTATTATCATGAGAACAACCTCAGCAAGATAATGAAATTACTTTCTGACACTGAAATATTTTTTGCTTGAGCTCACTAAATGATACAAGCATGAGTAGCAATCGCACTTGTGACAAAGCCAAAGGAATAGTAGGCAACTTCCATTTTGTCCAAACTCTTCTATAAGGTTTTATCAGTTTCACTTGAAATGGATGTGCATATTATAATAATTGCTTTTGTTTTCTTGCAATTCTGGCCATTAGTTTTTATCTGTAGAAACTCCAGACTTTTAACTTTTTTAGTGGCACATACTTCCTGCTAAGTTTTGGTTTGATTAGTATCCTTTTTTATCATACTTAACTAAGATTGGACTTCTGACAGGAAATCTCCGGGATGTCAACAACTTTAAAGAAAGAGCCTTTGCCAGTTTCTCCCGACTCTACAGGTGAACCATCATCTTCAGGAACAATGAAGAGGGACAAATCGCGCAGCTCCTGAATCACTTTGTAATATCAAGGTTTGAACTGCCAGTTACATGTTCAGTTCTATGCAAAACTGATAGTATTATTCTGTGAGCAGAAAGATGATCAGGAAGGTTAGGAAAGTGAAAAATGTGGACTTTTTAGCTTTGTATATCTCAACTTAAGCTGTGCTAAATGTTAATAGTGTATAAGCTCATGATGAACAATGAATTGTGACTTAGATCCCTGTTACATCTGGTTTGCAGGAGATTCCATTTGCCAAGGAAATCATATTGCTTTATCTAGAACCAAATGGCAATAATCTATTTTTTAGATTTAATGTTTCATGAATTAATTCATCAAAATCTTAAACCAGCAGACTGTAGAATAAGTGTATGCACAACAGACTGTTAAAGCCTATACTTTTTATCATTCATTCACTCAGTTCCTCATCTTTTTTCTAGGATCTTTAATTTGGACGCTTTTGTTGAGAAGTCCAAACTCAAAATTCTGTAGATATTTGCTCTTTTGAAAACCCAGCCGCGGCTATCGTTGCTTTTTTATTATTATTATTATTATTATTATTAGGTAATTTAGGTATTTAGTTATTCTAATTGATTAATTTAGAAATGATTAATCTGGTCTGAAGTTTTTTATCGGCCGTGAGAGCATTCGTGAAGATTTTTTCAAACGGCTAATATTTTTAGAATTGTCGTTTTATTTATGAAATTTTTTTACAGTATGCTATGCTGTAGTTGAAATTCAATCTTTCAATACCTTATTTACCCCGGGTTGCTTCGCGTTAACCACCCTCGTAAAATTCCTCGAGGAGATTTAATGCTTCTCAGTCACAGTCTCTGTTGACTTGACGGCCTCGCCACCACCAGCAAAAACCTGCAAACCAGCAGGCAGCAGCAGCAGAAGGGTGGAGAATTGTTGGTGCCACAAGCAGTTTGCCGGGTTCCGTTCCACTCACCTCCCTCTCTTCCTCTCCCAGACCAAAAGCAACTCTCCTTGGCCCACCTCCGACAACGCCCACCCCTATGCCTCTCCCTCTATCGTCACTGTTCGTTTCAAAAGCAAAAGCCTGTGCTTTCTGCCTCCTCTGTTCCCTCCTCTTCCCATTCAAATCTTCCTCTAACTGCGTTACTTACTCCCCACAACTCCTTCTTCTTCTTCTTCTTCCTTCAACTTGTTGCTTTCTCCCCCTCTTCATGAAGACCCCTCGACCACCCTCCCCCTTCCGCTTGAATTCCAACTCCGGCACCGGTTGTGTGTCTGCGTTCGTTCGTCGACTGTTGTGCGTGAGCCTCAGCGGCAATGCGGCCAGTGACAGTGGTGCTGCGCAGAAGAAGCCACAGTCGGTGAGTCCCTCCGTGGTGGCGCGGATGATGGGGCTCGATTCGATGCCAGTGTTCCCTTGCGCCTCTCCGGAGTCTGGGCGGTCACTTAGTGAAGCTCCCGTTTTCCTGAGGCAGGAGAACGAGAACTTCCTGGTCCTGAGCTTCGTTCCTGAGGAGAAAGTGGAGAGAATTGGCAAAAAATGCAAGCTAAAGAAGAGGAAAGAGGAATTCTCCGGTGGAGAGGAGACCAGAAACAATCGCAAGAATTCGGAGATTCGAAAGGAGAATTCACCCGAGAAAGAGCACAGAAGTAGCAAACCTTGCGGAATTGACGACTGTAACAGCACAAAGAACATGCCTTGCTGCTGCCATCAAGATCTTAGTCCTGTTTCAGTCCTGGGCTATCCTTTCCTCATCCGCTACTCTAATTCTCTCGATTCAGGTGAGTTTTAGTAATTCTAATCACCCATTATAGTTGTTGTGCTAATTGGAGGTCTAATTGTTGGGGTAATCCAGAAGAAGAGGAGATATCAGAGTTCCAGAACCCAAGGAGACTCTCATCCAAGTTTGAGAACCTCAACTGCACAACTTCAGGTTTTCATCTCCAGTTGATCTCTAGCAGCAGAGAATCTCCCACAACTCCTGAGACAACAAGCAATTCCAAGCCAGTCGGTCAAGATCACAGTCGAAATTGGCTCAGGATTATCGAGCTCACACAAGAGGAAGTGAAGAACAAGGTTTGGAGGTCGGAAGAGAACCCTGAGATAGCAGCAGAAGTTGCAAAGAAGGTGCTCGATCTACTCCTCGAGGAAACTGTCTCTGAGATTTCCAATTCAATCATCAGATCATGTTCATAAGTGGTATATAGTTCTTCCTCACCATTTGCAAGTAACATCAGACATCTATGAATTAGAAATTAATAACGTAAGATGTGGTCGATCATCTAAAGTTCTTGCTTCTCTTCAAGATAATAAGAATGCTTGAATTGACAGGACTGAAACAAACAAAGCTCGACTACTGAGTACCAGATTCAATGAATATTTGAATGCTTAAAACTCTCAGATGACTAGTGTTTTCCTAAATAAAAAGTTTTCTGACGTCCACTGAGATTTTGACAACTTTCATGCAAAACTGTGGACTAATAACTATAATAGTTTGAGAAAACATAATATAATAGAAAACAAATACAGGGCAATAGTTCATGTCCCTGGCAACTTCTATGTGATCTGCTGCTTACCTGCGCCACTAGTGTCATGAATATATATATATATTTTAAAATTTTAAATTTGATCGAAATTGTTGGATAAGTTTGCTTAGGCGTGCATATTAGTCTATTTTTTTGAATGAGTGAAAATGTAACAGTTGAATTTAATCTTGAAAAAAAAATACTCTTTAAATTTGTCGTTTTATATTAATTATAATTGCCGCTCCGAAGAAGAATGTCTAAGATGTTGCTTTAAATTTTGTAAAATATTCGAAAGTGCACGTCTACCAGTCAAATAGTGTGAAATGATCATATAATAAAAAATAGAAGATCAATTGGTTATAAATTTATTAAAATACTCTCAAAAAAATAATACAATTGCCCAAAAATACTCTTAATTTTTTATTTTAACCGCTCTGGCTTCTTCTCATTACTTTTCCAGTCTTCTTCCTCCAAAATCCAAATACCTCCGGCTAAAAAGATAAATTAAATAAATATTTAAAATTAATTTTTTATTTAAATTTTAAAAATAAAAAATATATATAAATTAACTTTTTTAAAAAAAATAATTTAAATATTTAACTTTTTCAAATCGATTCATTTTAAAATTCATAAAAAAAAATGATCGATTATTAAAATAAATCAAAAAATATTAAAAAACTCATTTAATTAATCAATGTTCTTAAAATTATTATTCTATTAAAAAAATATTATAATTAAAATTATCTTTAAATATTTGATTAATCGTTTAAAAACCTAAGCAACATTGTCCCGGACAGCTTGTTGACGCTTTGTTAGTTGGTTAAAATAATTGGCTTATATGATTGTGAGACGCAGCTCTAGGGTTAGAAACCTGAATCAGCGAGAGTTGTGGTTGAAGTAGACCGGATCATGATTTATAATTAACGATTCAATAGTTCAGAATCGTCGATTTGACGATTCTTGGGAGGTCGATCCTTAATCTTAACCGACCAAGACGGTTACGGTTCACGATTCAAAACCGTCGGTTCATGGTTCGATTCATAGTTCACCACGGTTCGCCACGGTTCAAGATTATTATATTAAAAAATTTTAAATTTTAAATTTATTTAAACAAGGACTTGCACTTATTTAAGTTGCCTACATGTCCCCTTATGATATAGGGGAATCAAAACTCACGTAGCTCTTTTATATTTTTACCCTTTTACATTAGGAAGTTCCATTGCTACTCACTTTCATTTCCCGTTCCCGTTGTATTTATTCCTTCAGTATCAAAATCTTCGACTTCATCATATGAAAGTTGTATTCCTTGGATTCTTTTCTCGGCTTTGGTCCAATCATCGAGTAATGCTTGGGCTTCCAATGAGTCGGGAGATAAAGTCGATCGTCGTTCATCTAATATGTTG
>JBBUKS010496229.1:0-14759 GCA_038050645.1 Hedychium gardnerianum
TTGGTTATATGTGGATGATAGGTTTCTTTTTCTGCATCGTTTGTTGGTTTTGACGTACATGTTGTGGACAATTTAGATTCTGGATTGAGAGAAAAGTTGAACAAGATTTTGGCTTCGGACTACTTCACCACTACGCCAGAAATGAAGGCCCCTGGTGATGTGGCAGCTGCTGTGGGGAAGTATGGTGCTTCTTGTCAGGTTCATATTAGTGAGGCAACGACAGTGCCCTCATCAGTAGAACAATCTAAAGATGTCCAAATTCCCGTTATGTCTGAGGTGATTGTGAAATTTTATGTTTTTTCTTGTTTGAGATAATTTTGCTTTTATTCATTCAGCTTATCTAGTCATGTATTTGTCATTCATATGCTTACCCAATGGATCCACTCTACTTTGAGAAGTGAAAATTTTGAAATAGAAACTGTGTCGCATCAATTGCGGACTTCTGGGCCCTAATAACTACTGTTTCTTGTTGGTGCATTCATGAGGAGCGGGGAAGCATTGTCATAATCATCCTTGAACCATCAGTAGGTAAAGATCTTAATATAGATATCTAGTTTATGTTAGAAAAAAAAATAGACCAACTAGAGTTGCAAGAGCAATGCTTCCTAGGCATTCACTCAAACATAGGATGGTTTCTATGTTAGAAAAAGGGAAATTCTTTTTCCATTTTATGTTTTGTGGGTTTGCTACATTACATATTCCAGTTATGCAAGTTTTGACCCCTTATCCCACTAATGCAGCAAAATATGTGGGCAAGGATTAGTAAGTGTGTTAAAATGACCCTCAAAGCATCTTATTCACTTTTAGAAGCTTTTTCAATGTGGTTTTAAGCTTGAATCTTGACAATTATGTGATTGAAGAGAGTGAGCGTTGTGGCCTATAGCTCCTCCAAACTGCATTTTTCTCATGAGGTACTTTGGTGGCCCTGTGATGCAGGGATTTAATGGGGACATTTGAATTTTTGGATTTGAAATCTAGCATTTTGAATTTTGGCCTTTTCTAATTCTGATATCTAAGTTTTGGTTGATATTTGAATTATAACTCATCACTTTTAGCAATTATTCTGCTGTAGAGTATAACATTTGGGTTTGGCCATAATGACACAACCAACATGGTCTTTGTATTGGTTATATGTAGAAAGTGAATCATTTGAAGCAAATTTTAAGAAATTATTTGTTAAAAGATTGTCATATTAAGATGAAGTAACCTAACTTAAAGCTGTCTTCATTTTTTTTTCTTTTTTGGGGGAAAGATTGAAAGGATTATTGCATAACCCAACTTTTTGTACTTTTAGTATGCTGAAAACTATTTTCAGACTAATATGATTAATAAGGATTTTCATTTTTGAAGAGAAAAAACTTAAACAAGTGTTAGATAAAACGCAGTAAGAATGAGGAAGTTTGGATTTCCATCTTTTGTTTTTTGCTTTCCCTCCCCTTCTCTCGTTGTTATCCAACAACTAAATCATGATGAACTGCCACCACCAATAATGAGAGAAATGTAGCTGCTATTAATGGGAGTTGGATCTGTAAACTAAATTAAACAACCAAGAAAGTTCTAATGATCTGTTACCTTTTGTAGATTAATCAATTTCTTGAAGCCATTTGATAATTCATAAGGAAGAGTTCAACACAAATAAATCACTCAGATAAGGAAATTCATTTCAAATCCTATTATGCAGTCTGACCAACAATTACACCACTGAATGTGTAGGAAAGATCCTAATACTGGTACAATCAAGAACTGAGTGGTTAAAGATGAAGAAGAGAACGAAGTTAATTCTTTATCAGAGATAGAATTTAGGATACTTTTGTATCGACATCCATAACAGGTTACATGTGGAAATGCATGATCTTATCTTCACATAAACATAATCTCTGTGTATTAGTGGGGGAAAATTCAAAAGTGTCTCTACCTATATAGATGTTTTGGATTAATACTATTCACATCCAGGTACATTTACCTAATCATAAGTGGATCCTTAACAATCTCCACTACAACAATCACTGGAATACAACTTGAACTTTAATAACATCATTACCCATGCAAAATTTCTTAGGTGGATTGTACCTCTTTATGAGTCACTAGAGAGGTTGTTAATGTTCATCCCAAATGAAAAACTAGTGACAAAAATTTGGCGTGATGGTTTTCCCATGTATGTTGCCTCTAACTTGGTTTTATGATCTGTTTGTTAGATACAATGGAGGGTAAGCATATATACTCTAAATAATGAGAGTACTATTAAGTTTAATCTTGTCAAACCTAATGAATCTGAAACAGAACGTGTTATAACTCATAGCAAACAAATCAAAACCCCTTATACTTAAATTGAAAGATCCAACTTAGTATTCCAAGATATACTAGTTGGAGCTCACATATAATCTAATTACCCTTCCTCTAAGATTAAAGAACTTGTGATTGTTTTGAAAAATTTAATTCTAGAATAGTCACTGGATTACTTTCCTCAGACTTAACTTGAAAAGGAAACTAAAGATAATGTAAGAGATACGAAACTTAATACCTCAAGAGATAATAATCAAAGCTTGTACCTTATTTAGTGACCCTTCCCCAAGACCAGAGAACCTTTAATTGACTCTCAAGACCTAATTCCAAAGGAACTTCTTAATATGAGAAACATTGAGCATGCTACTATTCATATAATAGACACATTTTCTACCTCAATTAGAGATCCTTCTTGCAAGATAAAAGAATCCTTAAGTGGGCCCTAAGACTCAACATCAGAAACTCTCCTACTGACTTCCTCCCTTTAAGAAACTTATCATGTGCCATTAGTTGTGACTCAAACCATGATTTTAAAAAAGTGGCCTAGGCGGCTACCTTGGTGGTTTTGATAGATCTCTGCTTCGCTTGCATTATAGGTGACCTTTTTTAGGCCGGTGCTTCAAAAATCAAGCAACCTCGACAACCTGTCTACATTGCTTAGGCAGATGCCCAGATAACCCAGGCAACTAGGTCAATTGGATTAGGTATTAAGGGTTAATTTAGGAAGGTGCATTTAATAATGGAAAAGGCGGTTTAGTGTCTTGATGAAAAGGCCGGATATTATATTATGATGGCACTAATTATGAATTTGCTGTGTGTTTTCTTGCAATGTGGATTCGTCATTAAGAATCTTATGCTTTATTGTAGTTTTTGCATGATTAGTTGCAATGTGAAATAAGATATATTTTGTTGATATGTGGATTCTGAGTTTTAGTAATGTGATAAATGATTGTAAATTTGAGTGTATGACTCTATTTTAATAATATTTTAATGTTGGTCTCCTATATTCTTAATTAGGTGTTTGACTACCGCCTAGGCGCTAAGCGATTAGCTAACCACCTATCCCTGGAATCACTTTTAATAATCTTGACTCAAATTCTTAGAATTTTTTATAGTAGCTTAAGAGTTCAAAAACTAAACTAAATATAAAGAGTATGACAAATCAAGAATGTGAGACTCTTTTTTATCAATTGGCAAATTGCTTGATAGTTCTATTGAGGTATCTACTAGTATGTTTCTAGATATAGTTAATATAAATCATAAATAATCTCTTCTCTAACAATTCAAGCTTTTGTGATAAGTGGTTATGTAAAAAGTATTTTCTCATTAATTCTTATGTTGTATTTTCAATCAAATGGACTATACCCACTTACACATGAAAATACAGTATAAAGGATGCAAATATATAAATTGGTTCCTTTCCTAATAGCTTGTGCTTTTGGTCAAGTGGTTAGCCAATCAATTTCAGCATGAATCAGCTCATCAACCTATTGAGTTGTTTTTTTTTAATCTATTTCTTTCCTCAATAGTGGGAATTAGCATGAATTAGCCAACCCTACCTAGTGGAATAAGGTTTGGTTGTTGTTGTATTTCTTTCCTCAATACAAGAATTCTATCGAGCATATTAAGAGAGACATGCTAATTTTTAGGGGTTTTACATTTAGTAATGATTATTATGATGTATCCAGCTTTTTTTAGATCCGTGATATGCCAATTAACCATATTATAGTTTTAAGCTTGTCAACCTATTGACTACGAGTAAAATATATTAAATTATGTGTAGTTGTTCATAAATTTGAGAACCCTCATAAATACTTCTCTAAGAGCATTGATGTCCATTTCTTTGACTCATTGTGAGAAAAATCAATTCTAATGTCTATTTATTTAAGTCGCCAACTTACCAAAATATCAATCCAATACTCAGCGTATTTAATTTGATATAGGTATAGAATATAATTTTGTTTTATATCTACTCAAGAATATTTTTTTTAGCTATTGTTATTATTAGTATTTTTTCCTTTTACTATTTCAAGCAAACTTAGTCTAGTTTACCTGAGTTGTATGAGATTTGGTTATTATAAGGCCTATAAAAATGCCCCTCTCATTGTTTAA
Source organism: Hedychium gardnerianum (assembly GCA_038050645.1). Lineage (NCBI taxonomy): Eukaryota > Viridiplantae > Streptophyta > Magnoliopsida > Zingiberales > Zingiberaceae > Hedychium > Hedychium gardnerianum. The sequence continues at coordinate 4,396 of JBBUKS010496229.1, forward strand.
ATCATTTAAACAATAATGTAACATTTCTGTTTTGTTGATTATTTTTTCTTTTGGGAGATATACCCCTCGAGATTAGCAGTTGAGGCACAAATATTCATACGGATGTTGCATCAATACATCTAATGTACTAATGCCAAGTTTGTTTTTTGGCTCCTATCACTCTTTAAGGAGACGATTATAGGTTCCAAATTTCATGGAAGATCTAACCTTTTATAATATTGTACAAATTCTATCTGAAAAACTTCTCATTCTGTCTGACATTTCTTTCTAGTTGACACTGTATGGAATATGAGTAGGTTCCCTTAAAAAGTTTAATAAAGATCATGCAGCTGATTTTGCTATCATCACCTGTCCATCAAGAAATGACTTCAAATCTTTCCTTTTTTTTGTCAATAATTATATCTATATGCGAGTGCATGAGGTTTTGTTCATGGGAGTATGTTTTGATACCTAAATTTACTCTTGGGAAAAATCATGTCTATAGTTTTAGTTATAGTAGATTTTTTTTATTGAAAAAAGCATAATTCAGTATCAGTGGTTAAAATCATGCAATACAAGATAATGCATCTCTATTTTATCAGTGATCTGGTCTGGGTTAATGATGTGGTCAGATTGGGAGGTTTATAAAAGTTCACTTGCAAAGCTTCTACCACCTCAAGTTAAACAAGATTTTATACTTTAGCAACATAATATGGTTAGCACCTCCATCATGCCAGCCAAATTTGGACTGGTATTATATGATAAAGTATTATGATACACATTGCCAGCAGTTGCATGAGTTGCTTTTGGAACTTGATGTGAACTTTATCAATTATGATTATATGCTTATTGGATAATATCATTTTGCTTTGTTGAGTTTGATAAAGGAAAAATATTATAGTATGCCATAAGGAATATTTATGTATACATGTATGACTTATGTAGAAACTCGAGATCTAAAATGCCAGTATGGGACTAAATCCACAAAGCTAAATATCTAATGCTTTTTAACACTCTTCAAATTGCAGCATAGGTATTATCTATGTTTTGTTTGTTATATAACTAAGAAATGACCATAATGAAATGGAAAAAAAATATAATATTCACACGTAGGTGAAAAAGATTTAAGTTTAACAAAGCACACAACCAAAAATCCCCTCAATCTCAAATTAACAAAGCTTTGGAAATAGTTGATGGAGTACATAGGCGATGATTCCTTCAAAGCATCAATAATTGAGAGGATAAAGAGAAAATGGATGAGCATAAAGAAAGAAGAGAAAGATGATTTGGAACTAGGAGGAAAAACAAGATCTCACAAGCAAGTCTCTCAAGTGGGCTTCTCCTATAAGTGACACATACAATAACAGCAATAGCATGATGGAAAAAGAAAGCATTTAAGGGTCCTGGAGTAAAAATCAATATCTCTTTCTGATCTTTGAATTGGGGATATGATACTGTGTTAAATTCGAGGAAGAAAAAGATGAGAGTGTTGGGGTCTGAGGAAAAGTATTGAAAGATGAGAAGGGAGGTCGTTCACCTCCCCTTAAGATGATACTTTGTTGGAAAACTTTGACCTTGAAATGGGGATCTGATACTATGAAGAAATAGATTGTATTAAATAACTAGGAATAATTACAGATATATATAGTTGTATATCTATATGGAAATAAATCTGCAAAGCTTTAAAATACCATTTTGTACAAAAGTTTCGATCTCAAACCGAAATGATATGGGTTTAGTAATGTGTGATGCAGACACATTTCAAAAAAATGCTATGATCAACTTAAATGAATTTTAATTTTATGATCATCTTCCACTTAGGTTTTATAAGCCTATAGCAATTAAATTGTTAATTGAATTAAAATTTTAGGTTACCAAGTTGTTAAAATATACAAACACTAACGATTATGCCTTACTATACAAAAATGAGGGTTGTGAATCGAATGAGAGCATTAGATCCTTTAATATTCTATGAGAATTTTCTGAAACCTAGATTAAATCTATTAGGATATTTAGTATTGGCATTGGTTTGTTCACATAATATGTATGTATATCTTTGATTAACCACGGAGAACTAGACTATATGATATGGATACATATTGTCTTCTCCTACTCTGATTTGATCGCTCTTCTATATTGATGATGTGCTTTGTTGGTGTTTCCTCACTCTCCCTTCCCTCATATTGCTTCTCCTGTCGTGACAAAATCAAATGATTAGTCATGGGATGGAACCAAACGAGATGTGTTGAGACAGGCCTGTATTAGTTGGTATCACCGAACTTGTGTCACTATGGCGACACAATGAAATTTATGCATATATTGGTCAACAATTCGAATGATATATTTTAACAATGCTGGGCACTACCTATCTGTGCTTGAAACCATGAAATTCACAATACCTTATATTTAATACTGTTACCATGTTTCTTCTGCTGCCTGCAATAGAGACTCCAGGACTGCTAATATTATTTAAGCAATCTAATAATTCGTTTTCCATGTTAAAATATCTTAGTTTTATTCTGTGCTATTTTTGTAACAACAAATGGGTTGCTTGTAGGCCCTAGATTCTATGGACCGGCATTTAATCTTTCTTTCTTTGGAGTTCCCATTTTTTCATTGTCTCCTTCCTAAAAAAAAGATGAAAAACAAGGGTATATATGAAAGATAGAAGAATGGAGGGAAAGGATTAAACATGAATTTTTCGTTGAGTTATTCTATTTCATGCATAGAGAGAGAGACAATGGATGATTTTTTAATGTTCACCAAGTTTTTCCATTAGTTTTCGCTGTGGTGGTGGATGAGTTACAAAGGATAGATGCTCAAATTTATTCATTTAAATACTTGTCTTTCCATCAAATGAAACAACTGAAGGATGATCTATCTGTTGACTTATATCTTGCTCCTATTCTGTCTGCAACTTATCCTTCAGGAAAATCAAGCCTTAGATTCAACTTTGTAACAGTAAATATTGAATAAAGTGAAGCAAAATCTGAATATATGGAAAAGTAAAATTAAATTATATTATTTGTAACTGTTATAAAAGTGTCTTCTGCTGCCATTTGATACTTTTTTTGGTGTTTCCTGTTGAATTTATCATTCTGTCTCTTACTAGTATTGCTAACTTAAATTAGACATGTGACATGGCTTTTATGCTTTTTGTACTTGGAGTAGCTAATGTAGAGCTCATTCTATGTGTTTGAAAATTTATATGTAAAATTTGCACATGCACCTTCCATTGTCAACCATTCACTTGAAAGGTGTTAATTTTTTAACAGACTTCTAATTAATCAAATTGACACAAGAAAATAGAACTACTTGATGTGCTGTAGTTCTTTTAGGTTTACCATTTTAAGGGGTATGCTTTGGTACTACACCTTTATTCCTCTTCATCTAGTGGTTCTTGGTTTAAGTCGAAGAAACTTTTCTATATGCAGGATTAAGGCATGTAAATTTATCCTTCATATATCATGTTTTTTTTTTCACACAATGACTCTTCTGCCTATAGTTTGCTATCAAAACATTGTTAGTGCATTATTCTCTTAGGTTTGATTACTATCATGGAATATATGAAGGAGAGGAAGGAAAGTGAAAAAAATATGCATAAATGATGGAGTTACATAATGCAATTTTGTGAGACTGTCTGTTATTTCTTCCAGATCTTCATCCAAGTAATTAGACCTCAGAGAAAATATACGCTATTCGGTGTGTCTGTGTGTTTTTTCTGTAGCATAGATTAGTTTAATTGATCGAATGCCAAACATTTATTTAGTATGTATAGGTAGTTAATTTGTAACCTAAATATTGATTCTATAATCTGTATACCTTATGACTATTCTGCTATGCATCCAACATTCAACAAGGTCCATTTCCATTTTGTCTGCACGTTAGACCTCAAGAAGTAACTAAAATAGATTGGATTTTGAGAAGCATATCCGATTCAGGGTTTGAGCCAGGTTTGAGCCTTGAAGTGGCCAAAGTTGGGGATGAGCAATGTTGAGGATGAGAAGGCCAAATAACAATCGGCTGTGAGCTTTGTCTATGCTACGCCCAAGAGTGTGTGAATAACTTAGACAGATGGCTGTTGATGTAGGGGAAAATCATTAATGTAGAATGAGGACTTGGAAAAAGAGAAGAGGGGCAGGGGGAATATAGAAGAGAAGTTAGTGTTTTAGAGAAGATGAAGAGAAGATAGGGGTTGTGAAAGAAAAGGGTATCTGGAAAGGAGAAGAGGAGGAAGAAGGTAAGACAGAAGTATTGGATCAGTTTGCTATGATACCAATTGAAGGATTAAAAATAGGAAGAGATGGAAGAGATTGGTGGAAGAATTGGAGAATAGGACAAACTAGAATGGATCTCCTTTATCATATTAGACTGGCTCTTGTTCAAAATAAACCTTTATTATGACATTATATAGACACGACATTAGATAAAGAAAGTATGAAACAATCCTAGTCTACAATTACTCTTAAATCCTTATTGATATTTATTCTTAGTGCCTTGTTCCTGATAATACATTTGTTTTAACTTTTAGCTATTGCTAGCATAAATTTTTTTCTCTATTGTTTTTTTTTTTGAAATGAAAATCTTGTTTGGTTAAAAATATTTTTGGAACACACTGAAATCTGATATTTGTTTTACTGCAGGAGGACGAACAGCAAGAATTTCAACCAAATGAAGTTTACCCTGATCATGAAGTTAGCCTTGCTGATGAACAACTAATCAGTGTAACCACTACAACTCAATCCTTTTTTGTCCCAACTAAAATTGATCTTCAATTTTCTACACATTGCTCTCTTTTTGTTCGACTTGCAGGATGAAATAGGCACTGTCAGCTCTCCAGCAGTTGTTGTCTCTAACCAAGAGCAAGAAAAACCAGAAATAATTTCAGAAAACCTAAATCCTAGGGATGCAGAGCAGAAAGAACACCAATATCATTCGCGTAGGCCTTACCACAATAATCGAGGTGGAATTCGTGGTGGTATAGGTGGTCCTGGAGGCAGAAGAGGTTATCGTAGTGGTGGTCGTGGTGGCCAAGGTGGGAATGGCAGCTACCAGAATGGCTGGAGTCAGTACTATGACTCTAACTACTACCCTAGAAACTATTATAGTGCGAAGGGGAGAGGGGGTCGATCTGGTGGTTCAGCTAATTATACTAATCACGGAAGTCATGTCCCTTCAAATGTTGAGTCGGATACTAGTGCCTAGATTTAAGAACTAGCTCTTGGCAAGAACTAGCTATTTTACCTGAGGAGCACTATCCAATCTGGAGACTTCCCACCAAGGCTCAGGCTATAACCGACTCACTCTAAATCTGTGGGCTTTTCGTGTTATATATTGGATGCATCTCTCTAGATGTTGGGTAATGAATATGAACTACTGATAACTTGTTTAGAAAGCACCAAAAGATAAATTTGCTTAGAGATTCGATATCCTTGTGTTACCATTATTGTTTTGCTCCGTGTCCCTCTGGTAATTGATTGAGCAGAGAGCTGTTCTGTATTTGGGTGGGTGATTATGCAGGCTATCAAGAACAGGTGTCATTTTCTTAGTTTTTTAGTAGCCCCATAAGATTTGTTTGGTGTTGCCATGACAACTTGGAAAAAGAATGAATCAGCTAGAATGAAGCGTTGTCCTTCAGAAAGACATTCTAGTGGATGGCTCAAATGTTAGTAGACAACTGATGGTGGGCTGAAGTCCAGCTCCAGTAGAATGGAAATGGAAATGGAAATGGAATGAAATGAAATGATACTAAAATGGGATTAGAAATAAAATTAAAAGAGAAATTATTTATTTTATTTATTTGTTTGGTCATAATATTAATGATATAAATATTTGAAATATTTATTTAATCAATTTGATGTACTGAGTGTCAAATTTATTTGATTTATTTAGCGTACTTGAGTTGGTCATCCATGAAACATACTCCATTTATTGAATCCTCTCAGCTCAGCTCAGCTCGTCTAGTCTGTTTAACACCTTTCCTATAATAATTCAATCAATGAGTTATAAGTTGCAACTATTATCATCAACCAATTAAATTAAAGAACAAAAAAGAATCATGAAAGGAAGAAATTTGGTATATTATCATCAGTCAACTTGCCTTTCTAATCAACTCAAGTTATATCACTAAAAGGATAAAAAAAATGATCAAAATGAAAGCAAAAGAACTAAAAAAAGAAAAATAGAGAGGAGCTTGCCTTCTTCTAGTCTCCTTGTACTGAAAGAAATATTCATACTTTACAAATTAAGAGTTTTGGATTGTTTGGAAGGAATAATTTTTTTTTAAAAAAAAGTTGATTGAGAATAATTTTAAAATGAATATATGAAATTTATGATAAAATTAATATTAGTATCTAAAACAATTAGGTATGACAAAACGCAAATTAACTATATTGAAAATTGAAAGGGTGACGTATCGAAGGGGGCTTGAAAAGTTTAGATCTATTGTATTTTAAATCACATATTGATTGATGATATAAGAGAAAATATTAAGTGGTGCCTTAAAAGTAGGTGCATGCATATGACGAAGGCAACATTATTATATTGGGTGATAGTAGGCTCTTAAAATGTTTTGATATATTTGAGGATTTGAAATAGCAAGGAGGATATAGATGTAAAAAAAGAAAAATACGATACCATAAGAAAGAAATGAACATTGTCCAAATTTTGAATAAGAAATTTCTAATTAAGCAAGTGAAGTAGAGAATGGATGTTCTCTTAGTACTAGTTATTAGAATATCATCCCTATAAATAAAAAAAATATTATAAAATTAACATTGCACTTATATAATAGGCAAGAGTAGGTTTTCGAGAAAGAGAACTTATGAGTTTGTGGCAAGTTAGATAAATGATAAAATCATATATGAGAGACTTGTCAAAGATTTCTCGACATTACAAATATATGTTGGAAGTTATAGATGAAGGAATCTAGGGAGATACTCTAAAAATTGATTTCCTCGATACGTGCATGAAGAAAAACTTAAGACTTTTGAATGCGGCTAGAGGGGGATGAATGGTGGCAAAAGACGAAATGCTCGCTCTCAGCGTCTCCGTCAGTCCGTCCTAAGACCAATACGAAGGAGGTAAATCACGGAGACTAGTCTAGCTAGTCCGAACAGTGATCAGTGAATGAAGGAGGACAGGAACCTGTCTACTAGTCAGGATTTGACTCTCAGACCTCATGATGATAATATTCCACGTATTAGCCATCAGTCCATCCCATGAGAACACTAACAAGGGATGAATGATCATTCATTAATTTACTTTCGTGTTATTGTCTACAATGAGTTAGTACACAATAGAAAAATAAATGCAAAGACAAGAACAAGAAATAACAAATTGATAACGTGATTCAAAACTTCTATTCCTATTTCACATCCATAAGATGGATCATTCTAAAAAATCCTCTCTATATTTACTCAGATATGTTTTGAAGGTGAAGAAAACTCTTACGTAATCTCTAAAATCTATGAGGGAATATAAGAAATGGAAATAATAACAAAAGAGAAATGCAAGACTTGCTCTTTCCAATCACTTGACTGTACCCAAAATGATTGATGTACCTAACTCATCCAACTAATTGCCCATTTATCTTGTCGGGCTCGACTGAACAAACCAACTCATTTGGATCAATTGTCCATTTGACTTGCTTGCATTGTATGAATCATTTAGCTCACTATTGACTTGCACATGACTTGACTTACCCAAACTAATCTATCCAATCAGATCAATCAATCCATTTGAACTCGTTGACTCGTTTGGATCGACCAACACATCAAAATTGCTCCGGACCAATCGATCCAATTGAATCAACTGACTTATCCTACTGAGTGACGCCAAATCTTCTAGCCCTAGCTTGCTTGGTTTGTTTGGACTAATTTGACCCACTTCACTTGACTAACTCACTCAACCCTATCGACCACTTTTACTCAAATAGACAAGTTGGCTCAATTGACCCACTCCAACCCACTTTAGTCAGCTTCCTCGTTTAATTCGCTTAGCAACTTTAGTTGACTGTCTATTCAATTTGCTCATACAACTTTAGTTGACTTAATCGTTCAAGTTACTCAGATAGATCAACCCATTCACTCGTTCAACCTGCTTTGTTCGAACAACTTTACTAAACCGGATTAACAAACTTCACTTGATCAACTCATTCAACTCGACCAACATAACTAGTTGAGGTGAATTTAGTATTTGCGACTTACAGTCATATAAGAAAGAGTAATTTAATTTTCATTTATCCACCATTTATTTTCTTCATATCTTCTTTCAAATATTTATTCTTCATATATATATATATAATTTAGAAATTTACTTAATTTACTGAATTCTCAAAACATACCGGAAGAACACACTTTTTTCTAAAATTTATAAATTTCATCAAATTATTAATATTCTCAATTTGCTTCTTCCATCAAATTTCCCATTTTGAAACAACATAATAACAATCCATGAATTAATATTTTATATATTTTGAAATATTTAATTTATATGTTGTTTTTAATTTTATGCTATTGTGATTTTTTTTCTATGTTATACTACGTTTCAAATTTATAATAAATTTTATTTTTAAATAAACAATAAAGAAAACTAAAAAATTTTAAGTAATAAATATATTTAAAAATAATAATGTTATGGAATTATAAGTATAAATTTAAAATATATAAAAAAAAATCTCTATAAATATATTATAACTGAAGATTAAATTAATTATAAATATTTAAATAATAATTTAAACGTTATATCATTATATCGTAATCATAAGATATCATTTTTAAAAAATATATACAGATAGACGAGGTGTTTGAATTATTTATTCCTCCCAAAACAAGAAATACTTACTATAGTTTGAGATCAATGAATTACATCATATCAATTAATTTACTAATTTTTTAATAAATTAACATCCAACTTTTTCTTCTTTTTTTAAAAAAAGCTAATTAACAGAGTGGCTTAGAATCTTATCCTTGGTAGCTTCTCAAAGGTTCTTGATCTCTTTGTCTATAAATCAATCCACTCCATCTCCACCCTTGTTCACTCTCCTTCCTGTGTTGTTTCTCTCTTCTAGCTCTCCTAAAGCCTCTCCCACTTCTCTTCCATGAGTGACCCAAAGTATGCTTATCCTTATCCAGCTCAAGGTATGTATATATGCCTCATCCAACTCCCTGATCTCCTTATTCCTTCAGTTAAAGTTAGCAACACTCACCTAGATAGTAAAACAGATACATATTAATTAAAGATTCACTACGAGTGAATTCTGATATATATAGTTTTTCTTTCTCTGAAAGGATATTACCAAGGGCCACCTGTGATGGCTCCACCACAATATGCTGCTCCACCACCACCACCAAGAAGAGAGCTTGGCTTTCTTGAAGGATGGTCTGCATCTCCACCTCTTTCCTCTTTCCTCTTTCCCTCTAATAACCTTCGATGCATGTGTTGGTTTGCAGCCTTGCTGCCTTGTGCTGTTGCTGCCTGCTCGATGAGTGTTGCTGTGACCCATCCATAATATTCATCAGCTGATCATGCTGTTACTGAAATTGTTATATATCATGAAGAACTAGTCAAGTTATTGGAAGCAATTGTGGTTGTAAATATTTAATAAAACTATGTATGAAACAATTAGTACCTCTGTTGTGGAGCAGTTCAAGTGTTGCAACTTTTCTGCATGATAAGTCAACATTTTGCCGTCTCTATTCTATTGTGGGGCAGTTGAAGTGCTGCAAATTCCTGCCTTTTTCGTGGATGTATGTGGAAGATACCGTAAACTTCTCAGCTAAGTCTTCCTTAGGCTTGACAGCTCAAACTTTAATTAATTACCACAAATTCAATGAAGTTTTACACGAAGAGCAAAATGTATAACAAATTCAATGTAATTTTTGTGTCCTCTCTTTTAAGAAGATCTCATATACAGTTTATATAAATGTTGGAGCTGATGAAGTAGTCAAATCTGAGTGTGGGTAAAGTGATGATATAGTATTGTTTAGGTGACTTATAAGTCGAGATTAGAATTGGATTCTAATTTCTTTAAGACGAATTTGATCTGCACAGTACTCTATAATAATGACTATATTTTATGATAGCAACACAACACTATAAATGATAAGACTTTTAAATCGAAGAAACTTCTCAAATTCTCAAGAATACAAGTATGAAATGTTATGTTTATATAATGAAATGATAAAATAGGGGGCTTTATCTATATTATGTGAAGGGTTAGAGTATTAATCCTAAGAGTCAATTATGAGATGATTATATTTATTGGATTAATGATTATGATATTGGGTTAATGGTTAATCTAATATACTAAAATCCAACCCATTAAAGATGATTAATGAAGATTAATTATACATTCAAGAAGGAAGATCATTGAGTTAGACTCA